>CAVNYN010278499.1:0-10626 GCA_963692815.1 Nyctanthes arbor-tristis
AGTCTTCCGATCTCACCACCCACTTCCATCACCATCAACCTCGCGGCATTCCATTCCCTCGAAACCCTAACCTAATCCTAAATAAATCCAATCAAAAATTAACCCGTGTATTCAATTCCTCTTCTCCCAACAACAACCAAATCCTTGTCAATAGACGAGAGAAATGCACAACGATAACACGAATCCCACTTTCTGCGTCTTCTTTTACAGGTGCGACTAGGGTTAGGGTTTTTTCCAGTTTGGGGGTAAAATTGTGAGTTCCTGAAATTTTCAGGGTCAGTTTTTTGTTTCGGATCCGTTTTTTGGATTTTCGCTATCCAGAGAGAGAAAAAGAGTCGCGTTTTTTGGAGGCAAACGTATGCGGTCGGTTGCTGGAGAGAGATTTTTAGACGATGCGATTTATGGAATTTCCGAGTGTGTGACGTGATGCCCTTGGACTCGTCCTAAAATAAAGGACAAAACTTTTGGGGCTGGGGGCCTAAAAGGATGCGTCACGCGCTTAACAAACCATTGTGAAACACGAGCCTGCTAGATTTTACTGTGGAACGATATGATTGGTTCATTCCGTTCACCGATATGTAGAAGTAGAACAAGTTTGTCACACACTTCTTAACTACATTCGACACTCTTGATCAATTAAGACTTTAAATGCAGATTCTTGATTAGCTCCTGGAGTATCGGAATTTTTTTCCCCTGGTTTGTGTAGACTTCACAGTGCTAGCCAGATTCCTACACACGTCTTTGTGCGTGAGATTACTGAAATTCACATGTGAGTCTCACTCATATACGAGTTCCACATAATGTATGAATTTCTAATGATATCTTGTCATATGCAAGTTCATGTAATGTTTCCAATGATCTCCGGTCACATTAACTTGACGGCATAAATTTTGATACGCATCTTGTGGAAATTATTTTTACAAACCTTGGTACTTTCATCCCAATTTTTAACTTTGTTACTTCGTCTCATATTTGTAATATGGATAGTTTTTATGATTAGTTTGTATTACTATTTACCTTACATTGAGTTTTATTAGATATAGTTCTTTACGCATTTATTTATTATAACGCATTTTTAATGTAATTATGTATTTTTGTTAAAAAAGCATACTGCTTAATTTTTGCTAAAAAACTATCAAGACAACGGCTTTTTAATTATTATTACAAGCATCATATTTTAAACTCAAATCAAACATATTATATTTTTTATTACTTCAAAAAATAATAGTTAGTCAAAAATTTGATGTATACACAGTTGAAAAAAAAATTGGATGTATATACAACTTCCAAACTCTGATCCTATACTTTAAAATGGCTTAATTACGCAAATGGCCCATAACCTTTAGGTTCACTTTGAAAATGGCCCCTAACGTACCATTTATGTACTAGAGGGACCTACCATTTCCATGCTAGAGGTCCCCAACATCATTGAAAACTCCAAATGTGGCCCTTGTCATCCAATTCCGTTAATTTTCTCTGTTAAAACCACATGTGGCTCTCACACCTCCAATCTTCCATTGGCATTTTAGTGCATTAACCTCTAAATGGTAGGAGAACAAATTAGATACAAGCAAAAGAGAAAGACCTAGAATAAGAAAAAATGGGGGGAACCAAAGCAAAAATGGGAGAAGATGATAGTCTGAAATTTCAATTTTTGTTGGGTAAAGCATTTGTGTTCATGGGTTCTCAAATAGGAATTGAGTGAGGGACAAAGAATGCGATGAAGGAGACAAATGCGATGAAGGAGAAAAACCGAAGCTTTAATTCAATTTAAGGCAAAACTTGTTGTATACGTAATGTAGAAAGCCAACTCTAGAGCTCCAACAATTGTGAGTGAGACACGAATCCCCCCTCGCCGCCGCCAAAACAGTTTGAAGAATTTAATAACGACATAATAAGAAGTTCTGCAGGAGAAACTTGGCACCGGAGGACTTGAGGTGTCAGATGCTTTTTCCTTCATCCAGTTTCAGATTTGATTTGATTTATAATCACATTTGATTATTTTTCCCACACCGAATATATCAGAAGTCAATTTGATTTAGTCGGTATTTGAGTAACCTATCTATGGATTACAGTCGCATTCTAATACATGGAACGAAATGAACTTTAATAGTTGTATCTTCATATTTGTGCAGATTGTTTGCATTGTCCATAAATTAGCATATCAATCTAAATTAATTTTATATACGGGATTCAATAAAAAGAAATACTTGAACCGAAAGAAAATTTACCAAGCACAATGGCAATGCTAGTTAAAATTTGAAGTTGTGGTATTTTTGTGTATGTTTTTGTTTCTCTTCTTGGTTGTGTGAGGAACCAAAGGGGAAGAAGGTAAGTTAATGGGCTAAAATGCCCCTAGAAGATTGGAGATGTGTGGTTTTAACAGGGAAAAATAACGGAATTGGATGACATGGGCCAATTTTGAAGGTTATCAATAACGTTGGGGGATGCCATCATAGAAATGGAAGGTTGGGGCCATTTGAAAAGAGAACCTAAAAGTTAGAAGTCATTGCGTAATTAAACCACTTCAAAATGAAATTGTAAATTGGAAAGTAACTTATGTATACTTACAATTACAGCTAATTAACACTCTGCTTATATCAAGATAGGAATTGATAGCAGGGATTTCAACTTTAAAGAAAGAAAAAAAATCCATTTATTTTTACACAAGCTGTGTTCGTATGCTTTTTATTAGATAATAAAAGTCTAAGTTGTGTTTGTATGGATGTTAGTCATCTGAGGTCTACAACTCTATGTAATATAAACTCTTATAATAATATATTATTATTAAGAGCGCAATGTATTTGTCCAAAGTACTAAAGAACCGTGATGTAGAAACCCATCCTAAACTATGCGCCAAACATGTGATGTTTTATGGTGGGAAAGGTGAACTCCATCGAGTGAGGATGTAGAGACTAGCTAGATGCGGAAAAAAATTAATTGAAAGTTTGAATTATAACTTGTAAATTTTTTAAGAGGAATAAGTGACAATATTGAAATGCATGGGGAACTTTGAATGTAATATTCCCGCTTCTAAAACATTTTTTATCATTTGAATCGGGTATCCGTTAAATGTTGTGTGAGCTTTTTTTTTTCCGTCACTATCCCCATGTCAAAACTTTGGATGGAATACATTTTCCGTTGAAGTCACAAAACCTCAATTTAGTACTTTTACCATTTGGGCTCTAAAATTGTCTAATACAACCTCAAGACACCTGATTCTCGGATAATATTTAGATTTAGATTTGTAACAATTGATTTTGTGAAAAAATAATTTGTTTTTTAAAGAGAATATGTAGTTGAAAATTTGTTTGACTATTATAAGGGAATTGTCGGGAAGAGAATTCAACCTTTGACTTAGAGTGTGGGAAACTCACTTAGATGCTATTAAACCAACAAGGTTCTCACTCGTGCGTTGCACGGGAAGATACCAAATCAAATTATATCTAACATTAGTACGAAATGCTAACTAATATATGATTAGCCACATTGAACTGCAATTTGATTATCTTATTATTAACTAATAGTTATCATGTGCTTCAATACAATGTTTTGATTATCTTGTTGTTAAATAATTGTTATGATGTGTTTACTCAATATGGAATGATATTAAGTGACCTTAGTATGAGTTGGAAAAAAAACACCAAACTCAATACTTACAGGTACCTGATCCTATTAAGACGAGTAATTAGGTCAGGAATGTAACATCCCGTAAACTTCTAAAAATAAAGTACGCAACATAATTGCTATTTTGGCAATAATGAAAGAATTACTTGAATAGCATTGTGAAATTTCTTGAATTGCTTTGGAAGATTAGAAGATTGTTACCCCATTGACACATAAAGTAAGAATTTGGTTCTTAATTGATATGAATCAAAGTATAGTAACTTAATTGAAAGATAATACAAAGTATAAGGACTTTTAGAGCAATAAACGTGCGAACCTCATTTGGCCACATCACCCTCTGAAGTGTACGGTACCACGTCGCACTACGTGTCGAGATATGGTTGGTGGAACCCAAAGATCTCTTCCGATCTCAATTAAATTCTAACTATTATATATAGGGTTAAGGGGTCCCTAAGGTTTCTTAAACCCCCAAAACCATCATCTTCATCTCCCAAACCAACAAAATTCGTCCAAATGTGGTCATGGTAGAGAAACAACCATTAAAACCTACCAAAACGCCTATTGTCTTTTGAAAAGGGTTCCTTACTATATATAGAAGGATTATAGCTTAAAAATAGCTTTAGTTGATGAATATCAATGTTTTAGTAGCACTTTTCCGCTTGGAATTATTCGAGGAATATTTGAAGTGAATAACGTATGCCTTGGCTCCCTCTCTTCGAAGCTCATATATTTTATAATTCTCTTTGTTATTCAATATTTGATTGTGCGTAATTGCTTCTCATGCCTATATTATATTGCTTTGGCATTTGATTATTGATAGTGCACCATTACTTTAGATAAATTATTGCTATTGTTCTTGGACATTGCCAGTGGCACTGTTTACCCGTTTGCTTTGCTTTGTGATACTATGGCCTTGCTATGTGGTCTTGACCATTTTGAATTGTTATTGAATCTTTGACGTGTGCTCTTCCGATCTGGGGCTAAGCTAGTGGTGGCCCAACTTGTGCTTATGGCCCAACTTGTGCTTAGAGTTATAGCCTTTTTTCATTCCATCATAAGTCAATGTATATTGTTATTCACTGAGTACTTTATACTCACTCTCTATCTTCTACAATCCTGTAGGTATTGAATTAGAAACTTTATGGCTTGATCATCCTAAAGGTGGAGAAGATACATGTATATGATCGTGATTTCAGTGCGTAGCCGAGGTTTCGTTGTGGGTAGCTCACAATACACTTAATTATCAGAGTACGCAGCGAAAGCGTGTCATGCCTCCGCTAATTTTACAATATTTTCGAGTATCTTATATTGATTAACAAATTCCATAATTAAAGCTTTAATACAAATAACGGGGACGGGACGTACAAAGCAAACAAATAACTTTTGACTTGATAAAGTCAGTTACTTAAACTAACAAGTTGTTATATTTTAAAGAATCCTTAAAACTTAGTTTTTCAATAAAATGCAAAGAACACAACAAATTGTGTTAATAGAAAAATATTTCATTACTGACTAAAGCATGCCAAATCATTAGAAATCTTTTATTTGAAATATAAGCTTTAAACCATTACAAGGACAACCCATATAAGGCTTAAAATATCTATATTATAGAGAGGTAAGCATATTTATTAATACAAAAGTTCTTAAATTCATAATTGCTTTCGTACTTGCTTCAAAGACAGGTTCCCACTACACGCACAACTCTACTCCAGTTTGCGAGCATGTTTCAACGCCTGGCTTGCCTTGCTTTTCAAATGTCACAGCTTCAATCATCTACAAAAATTATAGTAAAGGGGAAGTGAGTACGAAATACTCAGTGAGTAACAAAACCCTTTGATCCACCATTCAATTTAAAGATTTATTTCTAAGAAGATCATTGAATGCACAAAGCTTTTCAATGCACAAGAAGGCACTATCACTAGTTAAACTACTACTCGTGGTGCGCGCAAGGGTCATATCAATTCAATCAATTCAATCATTGCAATGTACAATTAAATAGATCCACAATTAACCCCCGTTGACCTTACCGAAGTTCCAATTCAAAGCAAACACCACACTAATCTTTCATATCCTGAGATCATTGAATATGTCATAGTGTGGGAAACAATTCAAAGCAATTCAATACAAGACGGGTAGAGCAACTAGTGATTCAAATGTAATAAATTAATCTTTCTTTTCAATACATCAAATCAATGTTTATCTCATGGAATACTTCAATTAAAATCATGCTTATCGTATCAAAACATCATAAATGCAAAAAGGGAATCAAAACATTAGGCTGCGTTCTTTTCATGATTCAGTTTTCTATTTTTCAGTTTTCAATTCATTTTCAATTTTATGTTTTGAGTGCTTGTTTTGAGATTTGTAAAAATGCGTTTACTTTGTCATTTTGGAAAACTGTTTTAAAAAATATAAAACTGGAAAACATGTTTTTTTGACATTTTGAGAATTTATTTGCTTGCTGAATAAATTAAATAATTTTGTTTAAGTAAATTAAATAGTTTTGTTCTTTCCTTAAAAAGAAATTATTTCGTTCTAATGTATCATTATCAAAAATAAAATATGAAATTTTGCTATATAGTTTGTTACGAGGAAAAAAGAAATTAGAGGAGAGAGAAAGAAATAACATTTGGCGGAAGGTACGAAGGAGAGATGAGAGAAGTCGTAATTTGGGTGCATCATTAGATCAAAGAAATTATAAAATAGAGAAAAAAACTAAACAGATGACGGAGAGAAGTAGCACAGTAGTAATTGTAATTGATTTCGCGGCAGAGGGACGAAGGATTGTAAAATTAGAGGATAGAGAAATTGGAATTCCCAAAATAAAGCATTTTCCGTGTTTTTAATTAAGTACTGTGTTTTGTTTAAAAATTCTCAAAACGACTTTTTATCATTTTCTGTTTTCTTTGTTAAAAATTTCTTTGTTTTTCAAAATTCATTTTTGAAAATATGAAAGTAAACGCGTTTTCAATGTTTTAAAAAACTGAAAACTAAAAACGGTCTCAAAACAGTAAAGAGAACATGTCCTTAGTTACTCACCTCTTAATTTCCAAATATTGTATATTCTTTTGATACTCCAAAGGTTTTTTTAATCAGAAGTGGAAAAAGACCTCCAAAACTTTGATATTTTTCAATTTAAAGTCATTCTTTAAGTTGTAACTTTTCTATATATGATAAAGAACCTTTTTCAATGGCAAAATTAGATATTTGGCAGGTTTGTAGGGTGTTTTTCCTTCTCATGACACATTGGGACGAAATTTGGGAGTTATGGAGGGAGAGAGGATGCTTTAGGAGGTTTGGAGAATGTTGAGGACCTCTTAACCCTTTATATAATAGTTAGGATTAAGTTGTTTTTAATAAATTTTGAGTTCCGCCAATCACGTCGCGACAAATGGTGCAATGCGGCGCCGTACATTTGGCTATAAATTGCTGAGAAGTCCTTATACTCTGTGCCGCCTTGCAATGCGGGGTGTTATAAAACATTTCAATATTTTTGAATTGTATTCACAAAGTCTCGCCATTGATTTTGAATTAAGATATATATATATATATAAATGCTTCCGCTATCGATATTTCAAGATAATAAGGTAATGAAATTGGGGATGTGACTAGGGGCGGGCAAAAAAACAGCCAATCCGATAAACTGGACCGACCAGACCCCGTTTCGGGTCGGTTTGGGTCGGTTTTTTACACTGATGGGTTGGGTTGTGGGTTTCAGCAAGACGAACCGGGGTTTGGCTGGTCAAACCGGTCAAAACCGAACAGAACCGGTTCGGTTTAACCGGTTTGAGGTTTTTTTTTTCTTTTTCCTTCCTTTGACCACATTTTGGTCTGAAAGTGATGGTACCGATTTATTTATTTAGTTATTTTTGCTTGAAAACGTGTTTATCCAACCTTATTTCACAAATGCAAATTTAAAATCCCATCGGATATAACTTGAGACTTCATAGCTATATTTCAAAATCCCAAGATTTCGTAGTGGTATACTTGTAGTTTCAGCTTGAGATCGATAAAAATGCCGACACAAAATCCAGTTTCACAATACCAAGTTCTAAACCTCAGATTCCAAATTCGAAGCACAATATCCAAGATTCAAAACACTAATTTCAAATCAAAATCAAAATAACAAAATCTACATTCGAAATAATCTGAGCCTCTCTTCTCCCTTCCACCGGACAACCGCCGCCACTGTTGCTCTCTTGTTTGAGTTGATTCCGTCCGACGATGCTCGCCGCCCTACGTGACCGTCGCTCGTGCTGCGCGACCAAGGCGACTACGCCTGAGCGACCATGGCGACTGCGCCTGTGCGACCGCCGCTCGCCGATGCTGCCGTTACGCCACCGATTGCCGACCGCCGCTCGCCGATGCTGCCGTTACGCCGCCGGCCGCCACCTCTCTTGAGTCTCTTTGCTTGAAACCCTAAAATCCTCCCAATCCCATCTCTCTCTATTCCTAAATCCTAAGTGAAATAGAAATGAGGCCTTTAAATGGGCTAAAAATACAATTGGGCAAGAAAATACAAATAGGCTGAAATAGTTTTAAGTATGAAACCCTAAGCCAAAGCCAAAATATGGCCTAGTAATGGGCCTAAAAACTTGGGCCGAGTTTAAGTTTTAAAAAAAAAGGAATCCAACTCGAAAATCGACCCGACCCAAACCGACCCATATCGGGTCGGTTTGGGTCGGGTACACCGGCCCGTCGGGCCTGTTACAAGTTGAAAAATGATAAAAACGACTGATCTCGGGTCGGTCTCGGGTTCGGACCCACCCCGGCCCGACCGACCCGATGCCCAACCCTAGGTGTAACATGGGATGAGATAAAGAAAATCAACCCTACTTAACAATGGGCCGGGGAATTAAGGTTATAATAATTTTTACTCGTACCCAGCATATTTAATTGTTTGTGAAAGAATTAACATAATAACGAGTCGATAAAAAATATATAAAAAAATAGAAATTAATGTATTAGCTAAAAAGGAA
Source organism: Nyctanthes arbor-tristis (assembly GCA_963692815.1). Taxonomy (NCBI): domain Eukaryota; kingdom Viridiplantae; phylum Streptophyta; class Magnoliopsida; order Lamiales; family Oleaceae; genus Nyctanthes; species Nyctanthes arbor-tristis. The sequence goes on from CAVNYN010278499.1 coordinate 8,607, forward strand.
ATACTCTAATATAAATTATGAAATATTTCTTATATAATATATATATTAAAAAATTTTGAGTTTAAAAATCAAAAAACTTTGGATATAACTTAACCCAACCAAATATTTTAGACGTTAAAATAAAATTGAATAATGATATTCATCTAGACTGGAGACCGTCTCCAGTCTAGTTAAAATCTCCTTATTGGTCATTGAATAAATCAGAACCCTCATATATTTATATATATCAACTCATTCTCCAATGTAGTAATGACAACTAAACTGGTCTCTAGTTTAGATAAATAGTATTACTCAATAAAATACATGAGTATAAAAATCTCAAATTTGTGAGATCCTAGCCGTCGATTAGCAAAGATAATAAATTAGAAAGATTTGCAAAATTTCTGATAAAGATTCTTGAAGATAAAAAATAGTTAAGGATCATCCCTAATTAACTAAAAATGGAAAATATTAATCTACTGTTTACCATATAATTTACTTAACATGTAAGAAAAAATCTAAAATGACCTCACTTAAGACAGTTTTGGTAGAAAAATGCAGTAAAAGGTGCCACAGACTTCATTCCTTTTGAATGTACGTGTAAGTTAAGGAAATACTATGAATATACGTGTACAATTATTTTAATAGATAAATGCAAGGGCGTAGGTGGGTGTAGGCACCCTCCACCGCGACTACCTCGTTTTCAAAAGGGGAAAAAACCACTTTTCACCCTTTGAAAAATTGGGAAAAAATTTTATTGTTTTGGCTAGGGCTTATAAAGTTCTGAGTACCCCTTCTACCGTCTGCTAGCTATACCTAAATAAATGTGTGATTGAAAATGAGTTTGAGGGATAATTGTTTTTGAAAATTCCAAATCAAACATGCTCAAGTGAAATGAGAGTTAAATACTATTTTGATCACCCAACTTACCTTTTTGTTTTTAAATAATCACTGAACTTCAACTTGTTACTCATTACTCACCAAACTTATAAACGTGTTACCCATTCATCACTGGACTTATAAAAAAAATACTTCTAGAATGTTTAAAAAAAAATACCCGGAAAATTATTATTACCACTACCATTTATTTAACGAATCAATAGTCTTATATTCACTTTGTATGTATGTCTGCCGGTGTGTATCAAATTTTTGAAATTGTCATGCCTGTTTCTTTGTCAATATTCATGTTATTATTTATTACCAAGATTCTACTCTCAGTATTTTTTCTCAATGAATTTATTCAATCACACATCGCATAAAGAGAACTGACTTAACAATCATATGCAACACATTGAAAATGGTTGTAATTAGCAAAATATATATAGGATACAACTAACTCAATTTTACCGAGTAAAATGAAGAAAATTACACAATCCATGCACTACTTTAGTGCAGTTGATCACGATCACATTTCTTTCAATTATCATATTAAAACACCTTCATCATTGGTTATATTATTATTCTTTAATACATATTAGTACGAAGCTTTTGGATAATTCAATCAATTAACGGTGCCGAAATTGTACATTCATGGGGCGTAGCCACCGTGGCCACCCCCTTCACCAACGCCAGCACCGCCTCCATATCCACCAGCATGTCCACCTCCGGCGTAAGCGGAACCACCTCCCGCACCACCTCCTTCACCTCCACCGTGGGCTCCTCCTCCTGCTCCACCGCCAGCACCTCCTCCACTACCGTATCCGCCAGCTGCAGCTCCTCCTTCTCCGGCCGAGGCACCTCCTCCACCACCTCCATATCCTCCTCCTCCTCCTGATCCCCCACCGTGTTCACCCCCGGCACCGTATCCCCCTCCACTACCTGCTCCTTCACCTCCACCGTATCCACCACCATGTGCCCCACCTGCTGCGGCACCACCGCCTCCTCCTCCACCACCACCTCCTCCGCCGCCACCGCCACCACCTGCCCCATGTTCACCTCCTGCACCATACCCGGAACCTCCTCCCTCACCACCTCCGGAACCGGCAGCATACCCTGCACCATGCTCTCCTCCAGCGGCGGCAGAACCACCTCCACCACCATT
>CAVNYN010278508.1:0-18902 GCA_963692815.1 Nyctanthes arbor-tristis
CTTCTTTTGATCTTCAAGTATTTCATCCGGTGATATAGTCTTCTTCCCCTGATGGACAAACTTATATCTAGTCTTGGCCCTATTATATTGCCCATTGGTGTCATAATGCCATGGTTCCCCAAACAATATATGAAAAGATTTCACCGGAACCATATCACACAAAATGTAATCCTCATATGTCTCAATGGAAAATTTCACAAACACTTTCTTGGTCACCCTAACCCTTCCACAATCCTTCAACCACATAATGCGGGATATTTCACAAGAGGTAACCCCACATTCTCTACAGACTTAGTGCTAGCTAAATTCCCAAATTTCGGATTGAGAACCACACTGCATGGTCTCCTATTAATCAATTACCTAGTTTGAAATCTATTTCCACAATTCAGCTTCATCACCAAGCATAAAAATCAACACTTCTCCCCAAGCAACAAATCATTCATAATCCAAAAGGGAAGTAAGCATCAACAAATTCTCCAAGCAATAAATTCACCACTTTTTATATAATTCCTAAGCAGATGTAGTTACTAACCTCTGAACAAAGCAAGCATCCAAGTAACTATCCATAAGTGATTCAAAGTACATGCACCAAGTGAAGCCAAGCAAACGAGCCCAAGCACGTGGAGTAATCCTCAAGCATCCTTAAATAATTGATGGCCTTCTTTTGCAACAGTATAGTGATGTGCACATGTGGGAAGTGTCCTCACGTGTTTATCAGTCGTATATCGCTCAAAATCACTTAGTTGAAAAATGAATAATTTTCCTCTAATTCATAGCACAACCAAAGAGATCAAAGGCGCAACCACATCAAAGGTACGAAATAAATGGAGTTAAAGGAATGACACAATAACAAGTAGAATATCTTGACTTGTTATTACAACTAGGGACGACAATTAGAACGAAGAAAAAGAGACAACTAAATAAGATGTTCATTCAATAAAGAAGAGTAACAACAAGAGGTAAAGGATGATGATGATTAAAGGATTCCAACAATATCGATATCATCTTTAACACCCTCTAACCATCAGCCACTAACTAAGCCCAACATTCCAATTCATCCAACAAGATATTTTACCTCAAGTGAACCACCCATACAACCACAACACCACCAAAAATATATAACCCTTCTCCGCAAAGTTTATATGGTCCAAGTACAAGAAGGATTCAATAAAAACAATCCAAGTGGCAAGTGTTGGATATATGAAGGAAATATAAGCCTTCAAGAGGGATGTGTTACTATCAATGTCCAAATGGTAGAAGGATGGAAACAAGTTTATCGAAATGAAAGTGGTAACATTTCCCCTCAATAGTTATAGTGCTAAAACCTCCACAAATCATCAACATTATCATCAATCAAACATTCTACGCTAACATCCACAATATACCACCAATTTACTTCAATAATGTTTACCCCTTCTCTATGATTCCCAAACAACTACAAAAATTCACAATACATAACCCTTGCCCAAACAATTCACATGTAATACATTACTTCCCACAAACAATGCAAATAAATAATTATAGGTTCATGGTAACAAGGAAAGAATGGACCTACAAATACCGAGGACTTTCAAGGAATGGAAATGAAAAACAAGGGGAGATTAAGTGTTAAAAAAAAAAAAGTGACCATGGTGGGAGTTTGAATGTTCTGCCCATTTTTTTTTAAACCTTTTCTCTTTTTTTTTTTTTGTTTTGGAATAAAACGACACAAGAAAGATAAATGATAGGATTTACAGGAAATTAGAGTCGAGCTCTGATACCAAATGATGCGAACCCTGTCAGTATATTGAATGCCGATTCCCGCACTCAATTAGAATTCACCCAAGAAAGCTAAAAGCCAGTAAAATGGATAGATTTTATCTTGAACTCATGAAAATCCAACTCAAGCAAATTAGAATAAAAATCCTAAACCTCAAGAGTAATGAAATCAAGCCCTCAGGATATATGATAAACACTCAAAGAGAATCCCTTGAATTTGGTTGTGTGTCCTAAAACTATTAGAACAAACACAAGGAAACAAAGGAGAAGTTAATCCCCAAGAGGAAATTTTCATTCAAGTTAATTCATGATCCAAGATGTTCAATACGTGGGTTAATGTCTTCTATTTATAGTACTAGACATTTAAGAATCAATAAAATTACAAAAGAAAATGAAAAAGGAAGGTTTGAAATTCAAATTTTGAAAGAAAGGAAACCCGCATAGAATTTCAGCCAACAGTGCCGGCGCATGGTTGAAGTGTTGCATCTGCATAGAAGAAGTCGGGTGGCCATTGCGACTGCACACCGTGCAGCATGGAAAAACTGGTAGCTCACTGGTTTTCTGGTCACGGCTCGTATGGGTGCAAGGGAGAAGGATGCGGCTGCATGAAAGGATTTTTCAGCCAAATCCAAAAATTGCAACTGAGGCCCTAGTTCTTTCAATAGAGATCTAGATCATATCAGAAACTATATCAATAAATTTCTTCATTTAGACACTTTATTTTCTTTATGTAATTATCGTATCTTTGCGTTATTACTACAAAGAGGAACTTACATAGTAAGAAAAGAAGAGATCAAAAAGAGTGGCAGTACAAAGATCAAAATTGTTAGTAAAGCAGAAGATCATCACACTAAAAGGTATGAATAACTAGATACTTTATATAGATATATATGAAGCCACTATATAATTAACAATACCCTATTTATGTTGATTAGTGTCAAAATTTACATTTTTGATATATCATTTATAAGGCACTCTATGTTCATTTGATAGTAATCCAACAATTTTGTTGAGGCAAATCGATTTTCATGTTGCAAGTTTATTTTGTATGAATACATGTCCTAAAAATGTAATTAATTAAAGTACGTATTCATATGCATATTGGCAAGTATTGTACATGAAAAAAATCATACTTATTGATGTATTTTTATGTTGCAAGTGTCGGAAGTTCATGGCGCAAGTTGATCAAGACAAGTCCGGATGTTCAACAATTATGGATGTTCAACAATTATGTTGACTGTGGGCAAGTGTCAAAGAAATCATGATAAATTGAGTTCTAGAGGTCCAATGAAGATGATTCAAGTGGGATTGGAAAGATAACTTAAATATAAACAAAATCATTTCATATGACCAGATTTAAATTCGGTTCACAAAGTAGTCAAAAGTCATCATCAAGTTCCAAGTTGTGTTCTTATCAAGATAAGATGTTGACTAGTCGGCAGCCTTCCCTATTTTGATCATATCTGGAGTTATAGATATTGGATTGGTGTGATTAAAGTTAGAGAATGAAGCCAAGAGATCTATATACAATCTTCATCTTTATCACTTTCTCATATTCAGAATATAAGTCGACCAAAATATGGCCAAGAGGAGAGAACCAGAACAGTTTGACAGTCAAACTTTCTGTCTGTACAACTGTTGGTGTTTTATGGATATGTCCAGTTGTAGTTATCCAAATCCTTTAATTATTGCTCCATTAGAAATAAAAGTTGAAAATATAAATATCATATTTTATCATCCGATTCTGAATCTGGACTAAAGAGCCTAAAAAATCGCCTACAATTTACAAGTTGATACATTCACCTGATGGCTGCTGGATAAATGGGTAGTGCTGACTATTTTGGACATATCTCAGCCTTGGCCTGAAATTTTTTCCAGAACATCGCCAACTTATTTTTAAAGAACCTTTAGTTTGGTCACAAGTCCAAATTCGATGAATACAATCAACAAACTACAGCTACAACTTTCATTAGATTTGCTGGAGCCAGCCCAGCATGAGGAAAGTTGCAAGAGGAAAGTTGTCGGATTTTCTCTATATAAGAAGAACTCTTGTGGTCATTCAAAGAGAAAGTTTTTGGAGAGAAACACATAAGAGAAATAAGTGAGGAAGCAAGGAACAAAGTAGAGGCATTTTCATAGAAGAATTCATAGATTTATACTTGATTTTATGCCGGGTTCTATCTATTTTTGTTGCTTTACTTTGATAGTTCTAAGCATTTTTGTACTAAGGTTGAAGATGAAACCCTTTTGACAATGTGATTGCTTGGGTATCAACTTAATTCCATTTGTGTGAGACGTTTATGGTTCTTACTTATTTTGTTACTCAATCCAATCTATCTTTCATTTTTAATATCATGTATTATTGATAGTTAGAAACTCGGTTGATCAATCCATGATTGAATTTGGTTGTTAAATAATTATCTTTGATTCATCATTTTCTTTAAATTGATACGGTGAATGCTTAGATAGTTTAGTAAAAGAAGCAAAGAAGAACCTACTTTAAAATTGTGTAAACCGAACTTAATTGCTAAATCTATAGGTAACAATAGATTGATTTTGACTTGTTGCTTGAATTTAGGAATTAATAGATACCTAGCTAGTATGTTGTCGAATGTCGTGGATTCAAAAGCCTTAGTAATTCTCTTTTCATTAATCAAAAATTTGTTGAAACTTATTGTCTTTAATTATTTTCATTTCATCCTTAGTCTTAAGTCAAACAACTTATACTTTCTCAACTAGCTAGAAGTAAACTAAGAAAGGCTACATTAAACTTTCATATTCATCTTTGCATTTCTTGTGGGATCGACCTTGTTATTCATGTTTCTATACTCCAATTGATTTGTGCGCTTGCGAGTATTTAAAATTGACACAGCATATGTATGCGTTCATGCATTGTTCCTTATAAAATTATTTTTAAAAGAGTACACTCAGATGTAAGAAATGGAACTGAGTTGTGCTGAAATATTTTGAAGTGTTGTTGGAGTTGGAAACAAGAATAAAGAATAGCAATAATTTCAAAAAAAATATTTTCTTTAAAACATGATTGATCTGGAAGTTTAACTCAATATAAGAATAGACAATTAATTGTCTAAAAAGATAGTAGTGGAATATACCTTTAGTAATTAAGCAATTAATCCCACAAAAACAATAGGAAGAACTCCTAGCTCCTAACCCTTAGATCTTCTCCAAAATACTCCTAAGTCTTGTATTGCATCTGTGAGTGGGCACTACTAGGAATTCTTCAAAACTTGACATAAGTTAATTCCCTACAAGAATGTCGAGGAAGCATGACTCTTCTTGGGAATGAGGAATAAGTCCGTCCCTCTCCTATACATAGGGAAAACCTGGGCTCTCTCCTATGTCTTACAAAGGAAGACAATACTATACAAACCCTAGAATTTTTGCAACTCCTAATTATATAAATAATCACAGGAATTAAAATAAATAATCCCTCAATTAATTATCCTATTGACTTATCAATCTAACAGTTCATCTTCGTCTTATGATCCGATAATTAATTAGGCATGCGTCAGACCGCATCGCCTAACTAATTATACTATTTGCTTAATTCTCAATCACTACTCTGATTTCTATTTAGCAAGGTCTGCTAAATACTAACGTTAGATTCCTGTAATCACACTTGCAAGTGATAATTAAACAGATAATTTAACCTTTTATCCAAGAGTAACGAATTCCTCTGGTAGTACGTATTCTAGTAATTCACTCTCCTTCGGTTTCCAATAATATGTAGAGCATATTGATCAAATATTTATTCAGTTTCACCCATAGCATATCTAAGTCCGTATAATGATTGCTTTATAGTAGACCCATCGAGGCAGAAGTAGACAAGCTATATGATAGTTATGTGGAACTTTAATTCACGCGTATGGTCATGCTATGAAATTAAATTCACACAATGGTCTAGTCCAATATACTTATGCTGAAGTATATCAATGTCACCACTCATGATCTCTACTAGCCGCGATGATCAAGATAAACTGCCTACTTAATTAAGCTAGAGTGGTAGACAAATGAAATTCAATAGAATAAAGTGCCAAACTCTATTCTAGGTTTAGGGCTAAATGTTTTTAGTCGAAATATTAAATGTATCTTCTATACTTCAAAAGTACCCATTTAATATTTTTTCAAAGCAACCGATGACACTTTGCAGTCACCAGGCCTCAAAAGTCAGCGAGGGTCGAAGGTCAACAAAGGTCAATAGACACGAGGTCTTGGTGGCAGGCCTCAAGCGCCTCACCTAACCCAATGGCCTGACGATCTAATGACTAGAGAACCTGGAAACCTGATTCAGCGACCAGGAAGCAAGCGTCTTCTCCAGCGCTCCTATGGTCCAGGACATCTAAGTGCCCATGCGGCGACCCGATGTAGCGCCGCGACCAAATAAGTTGACATGTTTAGCAGGATGAGAACCCACGTGGGAAATCTTATCATGTATGGCTGATGGGACGCTAGCATTAAATGCGAAGCGATGGTCATCTGCTCCACACATGGCTTAAGTAACCAGTAGTAAAAAAGTAAAGGATTAATCCCAGCCGATTTGACATGTATGTCATCTCTGTGGGTCCAACATTAAATGCATATGATCATTATCCCCATGCAAATAAGTAATATACACTATAAATGGAGGTATGCAAAGGTGAAAGAGGGGAGAGGACATCAAAAGAAACCTCATCACTTTTCTCTCTACAAATTTATAGTCTTCCATTTATTTTCAAAAGTTACAAACATTCCTTGCCTTAATTCGCATTTATTGCTTATTCCGATTCGAATACAAGTTCCCGCAAATACAAATATTGTTTGTTGAGCCGAAGGCGAAATTTCGCATCAACAAATTGGCGTGGTCTGTAGGAAAAGGCCAGAAAGCTGTGTAAGGCAAACTTCCTGTGAAATCTAACCTCTGGTAAAAGGAAATGAGTGGAAGACGTTCTAAAAATCAAAAGACAAGAACCAGTGATGTCGGACTAACCCCTGGGTTCAGGAAAAATCGAGGCTCTGCAAGTGCCGGCCCTTCGCGACCGGTAGCTGCAACAGAGACCAAAATGCTTCTACGGCAGGTGGAAGCCCTCGCCGGAGAAGTTTGGCATCTACAACAACATGACCCGCCCGATCTCTCAACAGTACACAATAGGATCTTCCTCTCGCGGCAACTCTTCTTGGCACGCTGAGAATGTCGAAAGGTCTCCAGCGAGGGCTAACCCTCGAAGGGACCATGTCAGAAGAAGGCTAAGTTTCACTTCGACCCAAAACTCTGGTCAACCAGCCCCCAACGTGAGAGCTACACCGCCTCCGGTAAGAAACACCGCTGGGAGTAGTATGTTTACCAGGCTAGGACCTTGCCCACAGTGAGGGCCTAGACGTCCAAGGTCGCCAGAACCCGTGCGACCGGGTGAACGAAGACAAAGGAGAAGAAGTCCTACGCCAACGAATCCTGACAGTCACGCTTCTAGCTCCCATCTAAAGACGCTGCCAGATCAATGACCAGCCCCTAGCAGATCAACAAGCTGAGGAAACGACTAAGCGACCTCGAGCAAAAACAGTCAAAAGGAAAAGGGGCGGACGACCTATGGGGAAGGCCGTCCCCTTTCGACCTGTTTATCTGGGAAGCCGTCATGCCGTCCAAAATGAAGCTCCCTCAAATAGGGACCTACTGCGGATAGTCAGTTGCACACCTCCACCGATACGTGTGCTGGATGGAGTTGCAGAACGCCACGGGAGCCATAATGTGCAAAGCCTTTGCATTTACTTTGGAGGGAAACGCTCAGACTTGGTACGACAACTTATCCCCAGGATCCGTGCATAGTTGGGAGTAGCTCTCCTCTTAGTACGCGTCTTAGTTTATGGGATCCAAGGCCAGGGCCACCCCCAATGAAATGCTGGGGATGGTCAAGTAAGGGAAATTAGAACCGCTCAAAGGATATTTGGACCGCTTCAATAAACATGTCATGACTATAGAAAAGGTGGCGGATGAATCACTTCTAATCGCGGTCAAGTTGGGCCTCTACAAAGACACCCGCTTTTGGTGGTCCATGCACAAAGATCCCCCGAGCACCTACAAGGAGCTTCTGAGAAGGGCGGAGAAGTACATTAGCACTGAGGAAGCCATTGAAGGAACTTCGCAGGCCGAGAAAACCCTAAAGGATGAGAGGAAGGACCACAAGGTAAAAAAGGACCCGCAACGAGGCGAGAAATCATCCAGCTCGTTCAAGCCTTTCACTAAGCTCAATACCTTAGTCGAACACATCTTCGGTATCTTGCAAAATGATCCAATTCTACCTAAGGCAAGGCCCTTGAGGAAGCCGGTGAAGGACACTGACCAGTTTAGATACTGCAAGTATTATGAGAGTGTGGGTCACAACACGGACGAATGATGGCACCTCAAACAAGAAATTGAGAGCTAATTGAACGGGGATACCTAAGCGAATACATGGCCAATCATCAAGGGCAGGACCAACAAGCTCATCCCCACGCAGACCTCAACGCCTAGCTCCCACGGAACCAACCTCCAGCCGAAATCCTCGTACTGATTGGCGGAAACAATGTGCTCTTCCGATCTCAAGAGACAGAGGCGAGGTCTCGTGAGAGAAGCCCAGAATTGTTACCACCTGCTCACGGCTCAACCCCCCGTCTCTCGAGCCAACTCTTTTTCTTTCTGCAATGAGGATGCTTACGGCATGTTACACCCTTACGCAGATGCTCTGGTCATCACTATGCCAGTCTCAGGTGTTAAAATCCACAAGACCTTGGTGGACAACGGCAGCACTGTGAACATCATTTATTGGCGGATTTTCCAACAAATGAAAATAGATCCAAAGAGCTTAAAGCCATACGAAACCAGACTCCAGCATTTTACCAGAGACTCTATGGAAGCCAAGGGCCAGATCACACTCCTTGCTGAACTAGGGGACGAGCCTTGCAAAAGGAGGACAATGGCGGACTTCATTATAGTAGACGCGCCTTCGAACCATAATGCCATTTTGGTTGCCCTATTCTGTACGAGCTCAGGGCCATGAACTCTATTTACCACTACATCATGAAGTTTCCAACCTGTTACGGGACGGCTATAGTGCGTGGTGACCAGCGGGCATCAAGGAAATGTAACCTTGATTACATAGAAGAAACAACCACTTTGATAGAGGTTCGCACAATCACCCTAGGCCTAATGGGCTAAGGAATCAGCCACCCTTAAACCCCACACCAAAGTGTCAACACGCGAGGCACAGGAGGAAGGCCTGATCTTCATCCAGCCCTTGAGGGGGAGCATTCCCCTACCCGGTTGTGGAGGTCAACCCGAGAACAAAAAGCAGAGAGGTAAAAGTTGGGTATCAATTCTACATTTTGCACCTTTTCAAATCCTTTGTATACCAACTGTTAGTTCATAGCTAATAAAAAAAAAAAAGGAATACGCTTGTACGCGTCAGCCATAATTTTGTGACCCAACAGTTAATTCGAAAGACGAATATTTATTCTGATGTAACATCCCCCTCTCAACGCAAACACAAGGCAGAGTTCGCGCTCAACGACTAGAACAAGCTTTTAGTCAAGCACCCAAGTATACAGGTCCGCGCTATAAGTTAGAACAAGCTTCTAACTAGCGACCTCACACTTGACCATGACTAAAACAAGCTTTTAGTCTGCGCTCAAGTCAAAGAACTCGCACTCAATGACTAGAACAAGCTTTTAGTCAAGCGCCCAAATACACAGGTCTGCGCTCTAAGTTAGAATAAGCTTCTAATTAGCGACCTCACACTTGACCATGACTAAAACAAGCTTTAGTCTGCGCTCAAGTCGAAGAACTCGCGCTCAACGACTAGAACAAGCTTTTAGTCAGCGCCCAAGTATACAGGTCCGAGCTCTAAGTTAGAACAAGCTTCTAACTAGTGGCCTCACACTTGATCATGACTAAAACAAGCTTTTAGTCTGCGCTCAAGTCGAAGAACTTGCGCTCAACGACTAGAACAAGCTTTTAGTCAAGCGCCCAAGTATATAGGTCCGCGCTCTAAGTTAGAACAAGCTTCTAACTAGCGACCTCACACTTGACCATGACTAAAACAAGCTTTTAGTCTGCGCTCAAGTCAAAGAATTCGCGCTCAATGACTAGAACAAGCTTTTAGTCAGTGCCTAAGTATATAGGTCCGTGCTCCAAGTTAGAATAAGCTTCTAACTAGCGACCTCACACTGGGCCATGACTAAAATGCGCTTTTAGTAGGAGATATATACTTGGTCCCGTGTCCTGAGTCCAGAACAGCGATTGGCTTGACGACCAAACGTTCAAAAGCAAATTGCCTGTGCTTATAGTTCAAAGGATTAAAGCTCGACCCGGACAGAGTTCTCGCAAAGCGTCCTTACGCTTGAGACAAGATATATCTAAGTTCCGAAAAGAGCGGGCCTAAATAGAGACGAATTCTTCCCTAACCAAGAGCAATATTACGATATGTTGCTTTAACAAGTATACGAGCGAGCTCACACTTGAATAAATAATTCCCATTATATTTATCGGGGATTACAAAAAGGAGAAAAGAAAAGCTAGGCTACAAGAGATTCCTAAGCTTGATCTTCAGAGGACGAGGCCACGTTCCCCCTAACAGGAATGGTAGACTCAGCCCCCACGGTGGAATTAGCATCTTCAGTGCGCTCCCTGTCAGTGGTGTCCCTTTCATTCGGCTCTTTTCATGTTATCTTGTGGAGCAGTGACTACGCCTTGACCTTCATGGTCGCGGAGCTGGCAACAGGAATCTAGCAAGGACGGCCCAATAGGAGAGATGATAGGGGAGTTTGTCATTCCATTTGCCCATTTTATATTACGTTGTTGCTTTCCTGTAATTTCATGTAGTTTTATCAATTTAATTCTTGTTTTTTACTTTGCATTTGCGACGATTAAACCCCAACAAGTGGTATGAGAGCCTCGGTGGCAATCTAGGTGCAAGAAATCAACTGAAGAAGGAGAACGATAGGAGAAATAACAACGCACGCAGAAAGGGTGAAACCCGCTACTGTCGACAGCCTATAAATTTTAGATCCTGAAGACTTTGGATGATTGGGAACCAGATCCAGACTCCTGTCGATGAGGGCTTTCCGATGGTCAGACGTGATGCTTGGATAGAGTGTGTGCCAGGGCTATCTCCGTTTGACCAGCGCGTGGAGGCGCGTCTAATGGCCAAAGGTGGCGTGGTTGGTGAGGTTGAATTTACCTTTTCGTGAGCTTTCCAATGATACTAGTTTGTCAATTTTGGACATCAGTAGGATAGTGAAATGTCGAGAAATAGATGTGTTGTCGTACGGATTATTGTTTAGCATTAGCAGAAAATTTCCTGGCGGCCGTGATGGGGCGTCTGGTGGTTTTTGTGACACAAAATCTGGATTTGGACTCCTTTCTAAATGGGCTTTCTACAAAGGTCAAGTTCATAAATTTTGGCCATTCCTACAGTGACAAAAATGCTGCAACATTGTGGTTTAGAGGTGCGGTGTGTGGTTTAATGGCTTGGCGCGGGATGTGGTGCTCATGTTTGGCCTTGGAGGGTAAATGGAACTCATCTTTCTTGTATTACAGACCAGTCAATTGGTCCAGTCGATAAATTGACTTATTCCTTTTTTAATTTACGCACTAGTGGATTATTGTGTGGGGTGATCCATAGGTTTTTTTGTTGGTTGTCGTGGCTTGGTAACAGTGCTTATGCTAGGATTAGGAATTTGATTTTCCATTAGTCATTATTTAATCTTTCATGTGATATTTAAATGTGTTGATTATTTTATTATTTGCATCTATTTGAATATCTCGTGTTGCATGTGTTGCTTAGTGTTACATGTATATTTTTGTGGGATTTCATGATGCATTTGAGTAGATGTGTTGACTGGTAAAGTGGTTCATTGATGATGTGCATGAAGTGGTGTTGACCTCTTTCTGGGAAAACCTGGCCAGGTATTGAGTTCTATGAGCTCTGATGTAGAGTCCCATTGAGCTTCAATGGAGAGTTCAGGTGAGAGATCTAGTGGAAGTTCATTGGGCTTGGATGGGAGCTTTGGTGAGCTCGGGGAGTTTTTTGAGTAAACTTTGGTCATCTTATTAGGTGGAGGCTTTGGGTGGCTCGTGTGTTGAGATAAGTGATAGAGGATAGGTCCATTAACCTTAGTCTTTACTAGGTTACCAGTTGACTAGGTGGTGTGACCAGTCTGTGAGTTGTGGAGATGGTAGTTCAGAGGTTAGTTCTCTTTGGAGCTACACACATGGGAAGGATTTTTTGTGATATGATGTAGGGTTATACATGTATTGGCTGCATTTTTTGGCTAAATGTTGATCTCTGTGTTTATCTTTGGGTGTATGTGTCACTATCTTGTATTTGATATCACCTTTTGCTCTTGATTGATCTATGCATGTTTTACACTCTATGTGGTGAAATCATTTGTTGCTTTGATTATTTGTTTGTGTGATATTTATGACATGGCTCCTTATAGATATTGGTTAGTACTTTGTTGTGTACTTTCTTAGCTGGTGATGGTAATTGGAGTCCAGTTGATTTAGGATACCTATTTTATGCAATAATTAACTTGGTGCTTTTGCTTGCAGGTTTATTACATATCAAGTGGAGGTTTATTAGGTTTTTTGCTATCTAATAAACTCGGGGCGAGGATGAGAAATAATTTAGATTTGCTTTTATTATAGGCTGTAAGCCTTTTACTGAATTATATTGTATGCGCTCTACAACTGGCAACTGGGCTAACTCAAGAGTGACTTAGTGGGTCGTCTGGAGGAAATAGGTTCGGGCCGGATGCTCAACGGCCCATGATGATAGCATTATATATATGTAGCCTATTTCATTTTAGGGTTCGGCAAATGGTGTGTGCGTATAACGGTGCAAAAAGATAAGACTTCAGCTCCTATCATGTTGTCTTGTGGAGCTGTACCTGAGCTCTGATCTTCGTGGTCCACCACCACCACTGGGGGTGGCGCCGGCGACAGAAATCCGGCGGGGATGGCTAGATAAGAGAGGCGATAGGGGAGTTTGTTGTTCTATTTGTCTGTTTTATGCTACGTTGTTGGTTTCTTTTAATTTCATGTAGTTTTATCGGTTTAATTATTTTTTTTTTTACTTTGTGTTTGCGAGGATTAAAACCCCAACACTTATATCTTTATATGTATGTGTACATGACATTTTCACTATAGATTTATTCTGTAGTGACATATTTTTGAAGTGTAATTCTAGCACTAGGCCTGGTTCCCCTTCACGATTTCTCACTAAATCCTATTAAGTTATTTTTCCCTTTTAATCATTTCATTATTGGTTCTAAGTTTCTTCATTTTTTTTTTTTTTGCATTTTGGTTTTATTTTTCAAATTTCAAAATACATGAATTTCTTGCTGTTAATTCATGGCTTGCAGTGTATTTAATTTATTTATATAAAAAACGGAGATTTTTGTAGGTCTCAACTAATTATTATCCATTTTACACTTGATTATTTATTATACAATGAATGATTTGAGGAAAAAGGGATTTGCCTATGATTTTCTATTGTGTGAACGCCATTAACTTATTGCTTCACCAACAAATGAAATCGAAAGAATGAAATTAGCCACTGGGGGTGCCTCTTTAGCTTTAATTTCTTTAAGAATTTTTTTTAAGTATATATATTTTTTAATTTGATAATGTGATAATCTGTCATATATCATTATACATATGTAGATGACATTTTCACTGCAGATACCTCTCAATGGGAAAAATTCTTATTCATGATGTTGCAGCTCTAATGTTTTTAAAGGAAAAATTTGAAACTAGCTTAATAGTTTATTTTAATTAATAGTTATACATTAGTTGTATCATTATCCTTCACTGTTATTTTATTAATTCATTTATTTATTTATTTTAACTCATCCTTGCTTAAATACTAATATTTGTGGATCATATCATAATCCATTGGCTTCTTAACTCATTTTATACTATTTGAAGTTTGAAGTAAGACTTTTGTTAGAACTAAACTAGCCTTTGAAGGATTGAATGGCATACATATTTTAGTTATGTCTCATATGAGATTTTTAACAAAGAATCTCCATGAATATCTCACTCGATTAGTTGTTTACATCTAGGAAAAATATAACAACTGTGATATGAATAGTGTGGAAATATGATTTTTAGGCGATCGATATTAACATGAATGACAACACCAACAACAATAACAACAATAATATGCGTTCTTTTATCAGTTGTTTTCTCTATTGGATGTACAAATGGAAAAAGTCACAGAGAAAATTAATTATCTTTGGGTGTATGAGGCAGATTTTTTGAGAGCTGATTTTGTAAAAAGTTATTTTTTAGAAGAATGTGGTTACAAGAAGTATAAGGAACTGTAAAAAATGTCTTTTTAAAGAATGTGTAGTTGAGAAAGAATTGACACTGAAATCAAGAAGAATTGATTCTAAACAAATCTGCTTCATACAAACCCTTACTGATTTTTACTTTATCTTATTTATTTTAGTGCTTATAGCTGTTGTGCAATTGAGCACGTCTTGATATTTAATGATTTATTTCGTTGTAAGTATTCAACTTTAGCTTTTCATTCATTTTATGAGGCTAGTATTAAGTTACACTAAAATTTTGCAAAAGTGGGTTTGTTTTGGAATTTTTCAGGTTGCAGGCGAAGGGTAGAAGAATAACAAGGTTTCTGCAATGTAAAAGGTTTCTATTCGGGACAATTTCACGGTATGGGTTTTACAGTTTTGCTTTTGCTTCCAGTGTTTGGTTTGAATTTTTAGGGTCGTTCTGCGTGCATGGTGTACTTCTTTAGTTTTCTGTGGTTTTAAACCAGCTCAATTTGGATGCCTCTAAGTTGATATTCATTTTATTGCTTTGAGTTTTGTTATTAGATCTTGAATCTTATACCAAAAATGAAATGGTTTCCTCTATCAGATTTTCTTGTGTTGTGCCATTATAATTGTTTTCATTTATTCAAATGATGATTAGGAGCGTGAAGCTATGAGTCTGATTTTTTGGGTTTAAATAACGCTAAAAAAGGTTATATATTCTTCTCTCATTTTCATTGGTTTCCCATTGGGATTTAAGTCAATATAGTATTGATATTCCTCACTATCTGCACTGTTCTAGTTGATGTTCGAATCTTCCACATATTCAGTTCACTTTGTGGGGATTAGTTCTAGCTACTCAATGATTTCTTTTGATACTTTTGAAGTAAGCTTTGTTTCTATCATATTGGACTTCATCATGTGAGGATTAATTGATATGTTTTACATCACGCTTATAATGAATGATGTGAAAATTCAGGGTTCATATTGCACACCAAACTCTAAACATTGTATAAGGTGATTGATGGCACAACTTACTTTGACTAGATGGCACAACTGACTTTTTGTGACTCTTCTTTTCCGTTTTATCTTCACAAAATGAGATCTTTTCTTTTTTCAGAAATATTATTTGTCCTCATAGTTTTGCCTTGAAAAGAGGTCTCTAAATTAGGTCAAATGTACTACAAGAATTGGGTCCTATGGCAACGACAAATAGCAATGACAGAAACTCGTTGCTAGCGGTTAGGTACAAGAGCAACGACACAAAATGTTGTGCCAATAAGAGATAGCCCCCATTGTAGCGATAAATTGTCGTTGCTGTTCGTCCATAGTCGTCTCAATAGGTAGAACTTACAGTCACGAATGATGTCGTGTCAATTGGTTCCGTTTAGTGTCACGACACGCGTCGTTGCCGTTTGGGCAACAACGTTGGGGACGACATTTAAGCAATCGCAGCGACTACATCGCCCCTATAGGTGAGACCATATTTCTTCCACCAACCAAAGTACGGCAGTGTAATTAGGTAGCCCCAAAACAATAGTATATGTAGAGTACAAATATTCACCTCACCAACCAATACTTTGTGCAGATACTTAATTATGGTAATCGATAAAAGTTGGACAAAGATTAGAAAGCATTCGGCCTGAGAATTTTGGCACGGTTTAAAAGATTTCATAGCAAGAGCTCGACCATTTGTGAACGACCAGGGATTGATTCAATGTCTGTGCAACGAATGTTTGAATGGAGACTCATATTCTTTGGATATTGTAGAGGCCCACATTCACAGACATGGATTTTTAGAGAGCTATGATACATGGGTTCACCATGGGGAAACTAACATGCCTCGGGGAGGTACATCTCAGCAAACTCCAGCTGCCTCAACATCGGACAATCAGTTTATGGATGAAATGGTTGATATGATGGAGGACATAGACCCACATGAGTATGGTGCTGAAGGAGTTGATGAACAATATGATCAGTTGTATGAGGCTCTTAAGACAGAACTGCTCCTTGGTGTTTCAACATTTTCTTCACTGAACTTTCTAGTTAAGCTAATGAATATAAAGGTGGTAAGTAAACGGACAAACAAATCATTTGACGATCTTTTGAAGCTCCTGAAATTGGCTTTTCCTAAATTGAACATCGTGAACTCACACTATGAGGCCAAAAGGTTGCTTAGGAAGCTGGGGCAAGGATTCCAATCTATACATGTGTGTAAGTATGATTGTGCACTTTTTTGGAAAGACTACGCTAACAGACAGACATGCCCTATATGCAAAGAAAGTCGATGGATAGAACAGACTGGGACAGGTTCAGGTGCAAAGGTTCCCCATAAGGTGTTGTGGTATTTTCCTATTACACTGAGGCTAAAGAGATTATTTGCAACGCAAGAAACCGCAAGGCTCATGCGATGGCATAGTACACGTCAACGCAAGGACGAGGAACAACAACATCCAGCTAACGGACAAGCGTGGCGAGATTTTGATCGTAGGCACCCCCATTTCGCTAGTGAGAGACGTAATGTTTGCCTTGGGTTGGCAGCTGATGGTTTCATATTTGATCTACAAGAACTGAGGGCTGTTGGCGCGACAGAAGTCATCCCAATAGGTAGGGAAGTCGCCCCTGTATATTTGTAGGGACGACAGCATCGTTACAATTGAGTCGTTAGGACAGCCCCGTGCTTGTTAGCCTGTAGCATCGATAACGAGTCGTGTCTACCGTGCTTGAATCTATAGACGAAAAGTAATCCCGACTTCATGTCCTAGTAGGCCGTTGTGTATTTCCTATAGGCACTACATAGTCGTGTCTTATGGTCGTGCTTTTACTATGTCAACTATAGACGTGACTATCGTCGTGTGAACATAACACGTTGGAGGCTTTGGTAATGACACATTATGTGGACGACATTTCTTACTATAGCAACGACATATATCAACTTTATACACTCCCTAATACAGCAACGCCTTATGTTGTTGGTATAAAGCAATTCCCTAACCTCAAAACTAAATCTTTAGGGATGCATGTAGCGTGCCTATAGCTAAAATATACTTTTTTTATAATATAAATATATGTTATATATATATATGTATAAAATATATACAACATTTGCCAAAGCCTAAAATTAAGAAGACTTGAAGAAAGCTACTATCATTTGCATGTGGCGCATCTCAGCCATTAGCTCCTCAAATCGAGCAGCATCCACAGGCACAGATGTAGAAGCCTCATTTGCTTCTCGTGGAACACTTGAACCTGACCCTTTAAGGATCCGCCCAACACCTCGCTCATGTCCTCGTCGTGTGCCAAGCACTTCTCTAGTGATAGCCCGTTCATTCATAGACCCAGCAGTCGATGCAACCTCGGCTGACTGTGTTTCCCGCACCTCACAAAGTCGGTCCTACAATTGATAAAACCATAACTTATTAAATAGAATAGATGGCAAATGAAGAAAGAAAAGTAAAGATAAAAATATATTAGGCTTCAATTAAATTTATTTATGTTACATAGTCTGCAGCAGCCTCCTCATTCACAAACTCCCCATTCTTAAAGGTGTGGAAGTCCCGAAACGATTCAATCAAACCTTGCATCTGCTGGGTCTGAGGGTCAGCCTGCACAAGCGACAAACTATTTAAGTATCAAACTCATTGTTAAGATGCAAGACTAAAACGTGCATTTAATGAAAACAGGATACAATGAAAACTAACTCCATAATCCAAATCAGCTAAACATGTATTCAAATTTTACAGATTTTGCAATTTAAGAGGAAATGCAAATTAACTCAACAACTAATAAACGTTCATGGCAACAAAATGATAAAGGATTTGGCTGCAAAGAGATGTGAAGTACAACATCTCTAACTTTGAAACCCAGTAACTTGAGATCATAATTATGATAGAATATGAGGTAGCATCTTTTTTACATTGTTGAAGCCTTAAGAGCTAGATTTTAAAAATCTAGAAAATAAAATAAAATGCACATGTATAATAAAAATTTCCATGCATTATGCCATGAACAAATACAAAACGGCTGTCAATATCAGTTGTGGAGCTTTGGGAGCTAAAATCTTCTGCCCACGTGTTTGGGAAATTAAGTTAAAAAATTATAGCAACCTCCATTCTGTTGCCAACTAACATCAAATATAAGGTCAGCCAATTATATAGTTAATTTCTCTTTGACAAAGTGGGTTACATATGATGTTGGCTTCCAAATTTTAATATGTCCCATTTACTAAGGCAGCAGATTAAAATGAACATGCACCTTTTCATAACGGGTAGCAATGAAACTCTTAGACCCCTGCAAAATTGGGTACCAGATCATGCCACGATTGGCTCGATTTTTTTCAGAATGAGCCTGAAATTACACCATATTACGATTAACATTGATGAAATATGTTAGGCACCAGTTAACTTAAATACACACACGACGCTCTTCCGATCTGCAAATTCAGGACTTTTGAACAAATCAATACATCTCTGCCAGTCATTTGTTGATAGTCCTGCGAATGGAGGCGTTGGGCGTGGGCGCTTGAAATGAGACCAAGTTGCCTCGATCATTGAAATACCTCTACAAAGTCATGTGTATCGGAAGAGCACACGTCAGATTGTTACATTCATTAAAAACTTGAAAACTTAATTGAGAAACGGGTGCAGTACTTTTGATTTGACCCGATTGGCTGATATGTCCACAGTCTCAATGTCAAATTCTACAGGCAGTGGATTCTTTTTGTTAGCTCTCCAGATTCTGTCTAAGTTTTGACTTCTAGATGCACCACGGCGACGGGTTGATGGAGCTGTAGGGTTAAAAAAAAAAAAAAAAAAAAAAAAAAAAGAAGGAAAAAC
>CAVNYN010278511.1:0-10710 GCA_963692815.1 Nyctanthes arbor-tristis
TAACCGACCCACTTTACCCAGGTGGAAGCTTTGACCCCTTGGGCCTTGCTGATGATCCAGAAGCTTTCGCTGAGCTCAAGGTAAAGGAGATCAAGAATGGCAGACTTGCCATGTTCTCCATGTTCGGATTCTTCGTCCAAGCCATTGTGACAGGAAAGGGTCCATTGGAGAACCTTGCTGACCACCTTGCAGACCCCGTTAACAACAATGCATGGGCCTATGCCACAAACTTTGTACCTGGGAAGTGAATTGACAAAGTGTACCATATTCATATTGTTTGAAAATGATATATTATTGCGAATTTGTGGCATATGCTGGAAACGTTGTGGGCTTCTAGTCCTTGCAGATGTGCTTCTCTTTGTCAGTGTAAGCCACCAAACTTCTCTGCTTATATTTTATTGAAACAGCAGAACAAATATTTATCAGGAATTCACCGTGCCACAGAGATCACCATAATCTGATAAATATGATGATTTCTGATATATAATGATGAAGCTGTATATGCTTGTGATCAGAAACAATAGAAACAAATCAACAGAAATACAAGTAGAAGGTATAAAATAATATATGTAAATATTATCAATTTTTAAGGTGAGATCACGTATACTCCAACATGACAACAGTCTTCGACAACAAAGTTTTATCCCCAGATCATACAAATCAATTAGAAATAAACAGAATAAGTCAAGGAAATCCAAGCAAAATAAGAATAGATAACTAGTCCCTGGATTCCCAACTTACTATCTTCATACTAGGATATTACACATTGTTGAACCACAGTGAAACTTATGCTTCATAGTGTGAACTTGTAAAATATATTTACCTACATTATGTACGTTTACATACTGAAATTATGCCACTAGACCAAACAAATGCTAATGTTGAACCCAGAAAACAAATGGTGTGATTGTGACAGTTAAAACGATGTAGTATTAATTGTGACATTAAATTCATTGGCCACCATTTTAGTCTTGCATCACTAACTTGCTGGTGTCATATAGTCTCCACAATTTGCTGTATCAATAGAGCCTTATTCCTTTTTATCCTTTTTATTTAACAATTTCTAAGAGTAGAAAAGCTACATGTTGTGCATGCCCTAGTAAAGTTAAGCCACAAATTACCTGAATGCCTGGTACTGAGCTGGAACCAAGAAAAGGGTAATCATGAAAAAATATCATGATTTCAGAAACTTATCTATTCATTGAGCAATATGTAGTACTAGGTGCATATCATTATTGTACAGAATATTTGTGTACTCCATGAGTAAATTCCAATGTACCGTCCTCCCATTATACTCTTATCTAGTCAGTATAAAAACCGAAAATACTTACCAATGGCCGCCTGACATCATCAGAAGAAAGTCCAGGACATCTTAAGGTGGTTGGACCCTGAAGTATCGCTGGACAATAATAAAGTGGAAGCAAATAACAAAAGCTTAATTTCCTACTGGTGTTAGGATTTGCCTAAATTATTGGGTTGTGCTATAGAGAACAAGTGCAGAGTATTCATAACAAATTGTGTCAATTACAATATAACAATAACGGGATTTTAGCTTTTCAAAACAGTTCCATTTACTACCTTTGTCTCACAACTTCTGATAAACAGCATTGAACGTTATATTGAAAGACACTCTATCATTTGTAAGTAAATTTAATCAAAGAACTGATTTTTTTTACACTTGAGAGTTAGAGGAATTCAATTTTCAATGTGCACTTTGTCCAGGAATAAGACGAGGAGACAAGCAAATATGACCTTTACAAAGGAAACCGTGTAATTCTTCAGTTTAATTGTCGAACTGGAACGAAAGCAGTCTTATATAAGGAGAAAAGAAAGGAGCCAATTCTACATACGTTAGACAAAAGAAGGAATCACACAGCAAAATCATAAAATACTTCTCATGTAACATTGAGCATTCCCATGTATCCCTTATATCCATAAATGACAATAAAAAAACAAGAATTAAATTGTTGGTGGATCATTCTGAAAGAACTCATCAATAGTTGAGGGAAACTCAAGACCTCCAAAATCATCACTATTATTATCTGAATGTGAGACAGCAGCTTTGCCCAACAGCAAATGTGCCAACCTCAATGGCTCTTTCTTCTCACCTTCTAGAAAATGATTGATCCACCCCTCCAACCTCTGGACTTCCTTTCCGCTCTTCGGACCCTTCACCCCAACTATCTTTCTGTAGAAATCATCATCATCACTACCAATGTTAAAGAAGCCTTTACTTTTGTTGCGCTCTTCACAGTGGGATAACCCCAAAAGCTGCATCAAAAGGACAATCTCATCGTCAAGACTTTCTTCTGTAGTTTGATCGACCAGATATTGGATTCCACCATTGTTTTCTTGAGGCAGGCTGTCATGGGTTGGCGGGAAATCAGAGGAATTAGTGAGAAACTGTCGAGGGAATTCACTTTCTTGGAAGGATGAGTTATTTG
Source organism: Nyctanthes arbor-tristis (assembly GCA_963692815.1). NCBI lineage: Eukaryota > Viridiplantae > Streptophyta > Magnoliopsida > Lamiales > Oleaceae > Nyctanthes > Nyctanthes arbor-tristis. Next base: position 2,445 of record CAVNYN010278511.1, read on the forward strand.
CGGTGGTGATGGCATGGTCATAATCAAGGTATATGGGAGAACCAAGAGACTGTCTGCTCAGTGTTGATAGTGTTTTCTTGGTTTTGTGGCGGCGGCGACGGAGGAGGAGGAGGAGGTGGAACGGGTGATGGGGATGGACGGTCTTCAAGTTTGAGCCTTTTCTCCACTTGTTTGAGAGACGAGAAAAATTGGTCGTGTCTCCTCTGCATTAGTCAGCGAAACGAGGGAAATGACTTCAAGCGCTGGAAAATACTTGAATTGGGGGTATGGGAAGGGTACACCATCCGCTACCAAATTACCAATCATCAAACAGGAACGAATTCGAGATTTTAGATGCGGTAATTATAAAAATTGTAACGCTGCTGCAAAAAAATTCACAGGTTTCTTCACTAATTTCAACCTACCCCACATTATCATTTTTGAAGACGATTTTTGAAGATGTCAGGCCAGACCTTGATTGCATTGTTCATAGGATTACCCATGTATACAACCCCTCAAAAAAAAAATGTACACAATATTTTGCTTTCATTGTATTTTCACGTTTTAGTTCAATATGAGTCATTTGCAAGAGGTCTGTTGGTTTTTCTCCTACTTTGTTAAACCTACATTTATTGATAAAGAAAATAATAATAATAAAAAATAAAAAATAAAACTTCATACCTGGAAAGTGAATAATTTTCAGATTTTTGTTGAATGATTCTGTTTCTGTATATATATTTTATGCTGGCAAATTTCTTCAGTTATACATCTCTACTTGTCTTACATTTGCTTCGACATAACCGAAATTAAAAAATCGAGCAATGAGCCAATCCACCTGTAACGACAAACTGCGTCTGCCCCCAAAGACACGAACCGGCCAATAAGAATACATGTTACATTTTACACTTCTCACGGGTTAAATTCACACGTTTTCCTATCAGACTGATTCCTCCATAGCAAAGTTCTAATCTCAAAACCTACAGCGGTAGAATGAAGAGAACAAGGAAATCCAAGGAACTTAACATATGTGCGGATCCCAAATTCCAACATTTATTTCATCTTCATAGTTGCCTCCATATGCTATTATCAAGCTACAAAGAAATATGTGCTTCAACTTATGAACTTATTTACAATATACTAACCTGTTTATATATATCTAAATTCTGAGGTTTGTGCTGCTGAAACTGAAACAAATGCTAGGGTTTTATCAAGAAAATGAATTATTTGATCTGTGTAAAAATAAATAGTTGAAAAGATGAAGTCTCGGTTGCGAAATCAGATTCGGTAGCTGTCTTCCATCCTGCAGCAGAAACTTGTTACGGTAAAATAGCCTCCAGTTCAGAACAAGTTGCTAAATCAAGGCCTTCAGGATCAGTTCCATTTAAAAGTTCTCAGAGAGATATAGTTTCAACTTAGTTTCCAAAACCTGCTTCAGCCAATGTCACCAGAAAACTACCTCCAGCACAAAGCTCAAGCACGATTTGCAGCCCTTGCTCGAGCAACAGACTTCGCATAAAGTTCTTCGTAAATTGATGCTGATGAATCCCAACTAAAATCTATGCCCATATCCTTCTGGACAAGCTGTTTCCAACCATCAACGTTGTTTTTGTAGAGGTTAAATGCACGCTCTAAGGCATTGTTAAATCCCTGTATTTTCCCATAAAATATCACCATCAAAATGGTTAGTATGTGAGGGATAAAATCACGATTTATCCCATGACAGGATAAGTTTCATTGAAAATTTAACACCTTTGGTCATAGAAAATAAAGTAAACAATATTCTAGTTACCTGCTCATCAGCTGACAAAAATGTAAATCCATTTCTGTATTGAACTGGTGTTGCATCATCATCTACGTCAAAAACACTGCACAAGGAAATAAAATTTTCATTTGAATTGCCCAACTATTAAATTCCAAGAAACTTGATGTTTTCCTTAAAGTCATACACCAAGTAGCCTACCTATCATTCAGGCCTCCAGTTTTCCTGGCTATAGGAATTGAACCATATCTCATTGCAATCATCTACATTCACGAAGCATGAATTTGGAAAAGGTATTGGGATCAATAAAATTCTGGTAAGCTTCAAAGCTCGACAGTGAATGATAAAGAAATTCTAGAAACATACCTGTGTAAGGCCACACGGCTCAAAAATAGATGGGATAATAAGCATGTCAGTGGCAGCATAAATTATGTGTGAAAGAGACTCGTCATACTTCAGTAACAACCGAATATGTTCATGACGCTGAAAATGGCTTGCAATATCTTCAAATTCTCTCTACAGATGAATGCCACAGTTAGACTTTTTCATGGGAAAAAAGGGAAATGATCATTCAAATTATCCAGTGTTGGGAATAGATTGGAGTTAAAACAGGTACTACCCATATGCCACATATTTAAGAAGGTAACAAAATTCTTTGTGTTTCAACAAGAAGAAAGTACGGGGATATCTTCTCTTTCATTTTCCTTTCCTTTTCTTAGCAAGTTAAATTGGTAGAAAAGCTGCATCATTGTGTACACCCCTCTATAGATAAGAAGGAAGAAATTACCTGAATGTGTGGCACAGGACTTGAGCCAAGAAGAACAAATTGTCCTCCCAGTTCCAATATCCGATATATTGCATGCCTAATAAGATGCACGCCCTTTTGAGGCACCAATCTTGTTATGCAACCAACCTGCCAAAAAAAAAAAAAAAATATTTGAGTCCCACTTATTAAGTTCCTGGAAGGGTGGGAGGGGTTTGTTCAGATTTATACTAGTTTTACTGAATGGTCCCGCTCTCCTACCAGCAGTTGGCACTTCTGTCGTGCCAAACTGGCTCGCATGTAGCAATAGGAGGGGACGTGGCAATAGAGAGGGATTTTTCTCTTTTTTAAACTGGTCCATGTAAGAGGGGAGGATGTCATAATAGTGATCTATTTAGAGGGTAGATCGTTTTTGTTAATTAAATGCATAGCAGCAAATTTCATTTAACAGTAACAGACCTCAGATGTCGTAGTCATGGAAATATACCAAGATCTGTAGATTTACCTCTTCATCAAGCAATGTAAGAGATAGGCAAACATTTTCTTTGTCTAAAGAATTTTAAATTCTTGTGGGTAAGGGAAACCTCCCTAGGTAAACTGCAAAGGAACTGTCCTCCATTTTAGTAGAAGATAATTGTGTAAAAAGCAAACAGACTTACCAATGGCCTCCTGACATCAAAAGATGAAAGTCCAAGACGTCTTCTTAAATCTTCTTTGTTTTCTGCTTTGCCCTCAATATCATTGGCACTATATTGGACTTTTAGAAATTTGTCAGTAGCTGGGTTCCATGCATCAGTATCAATTCCATTTAGAATTCCAACAAACTTCTTAGCATGAGAGTTAAGTGTTGCATGAAGGCCCCGTCCTCCCTGTATGGTAAAATGAAATACACAAGTTAACCCATTGGTAAAATATCTATTGTACTGTCCCTCATAAACTGTGTGACATAAGCCGGTAGTACCATCAAATTGTACAACTTTATCACTCATTACTTCCATCATATTTCTTGAGATCACAAGATTATGTATAGAGAATTTGAGGTTGTTTAAAGGAGTCAAGTATTTGCTAGGTATTTACAAATTATTTTGTGCAATTCACAAACACCTAATCCTGGGAAGTGGCAAGCGGTGGAAGCAAAAATAATTGGGGGGAAAAAAAGGAAAGAAGGAACACATTTTGCATCCAGTAGATCAAGCATAAAGTCCATACCTCAGAACTCCGCACCTCTTGTGCATAGGTTGGTGAAACTGTTGTTACAATGTTGGAAAACACAATTGCCCCCTGATAAAAGAGAGGAACTTGTGAAAAAATTGATAGCCAATAATCAAGTGGAAGAAACGACAAAGCTTTAGCTCCCTACTGTATCTATGGGGTCTAACTGCAGAGAGTTGGGGTTTGGCTGGATTAATAGAGAATTGTTTAAAGCTTCGCATGATGAACATTTGCTGATTTCAGCATAACTAGATTATAAGAAAATTTCCTTTCTCCTAGCTTAATAGTATTGATCTATCTGTTTAGTTTTCAGTAGACAATGAGTTATCAAGATCAGTTCCCTATCTTACCTTAACAGGATTGACCATATCCTGCGCTGAGTTGTCCTGCATCCTATCTGGTCTATTTAGGTGATAAACATCAAGACCACACGATGCTAATTCTATAGATGGGGCAGTTCCTTGATATTCAAAATTATGGCACGTAAAACATATTCTGGCTGAGTTCAGCCCTTTTGGAACATACAGATCCCAATAAAGCGGTGCCTGTAATAAACAGTAAATATCAGCGATGCCTGTAAGAAACGATAAATATCATCCTGTCAAAAAATTGAAGCAGAGACTCCAGAAAGGTGAAACGGAACTAATTAAATCTTTAACATTCATACAACAAAAGCTGTCTGCCAATCATGACAGTGAATAATGTCTGGTTTCTTGCTAGCTTGTAAAAGTAGCTCAAGTGCAGCTCTGCTGAAGAATGAGAATCGCTTAAAATCATCATGCTCTCCATAAAATTGACCTCTCCAGAAGAAATCACCCGGATGATGAGGCTCAATGAAATAAACAGGAAGACCTGAACAAAAATAAGTTCATTGTCAATTACAAAATTCAACTGGAATAACAATCAAATTCATCAGAATAAATTTAGGCATATCAAGTGAAGAATTCTGCTACACGCATAAATTTTTTTTACAACAATATTTTTTACACACTAATGTGGCAGGATCCCATTTCTTGACACTTCACACCACTTTTTTAAATATATGGATATCAGATGGGACACATTTATGAGTAAAAAGAATTTTGTACAAGTAGACAAATTCCTAAGTGAAAACATTTTTAACCTTCAACAGTGCCAGTCCAGATTTTGTTTTTGTATAGTCGTCCATCAAAATATGACTCCACAGGAACATCTAAGGCCTGCATTTCATCATACCAGTTTCCAAAAAATAAGAATTTGACCAGCACCAAAATACACAGGCTGATTTACAAGTACCTTTAGGTCTTGAACAAGATCATAGCGCATGCAGTCATATTTTGGTAGCACAATTTCCACAAGATGCCCTTTGTTCTGCAATGCTTTACTCAGACCAGTCACAACATCACCAAGACCGCCAACCTTTTAACACAAACAACCAAAACCCTTTAGGTAAGTTAACATCATAATGTACTTCCGGATAAAATGTGGTAAAAAGTAATGCAGAACGGGAGCCCTTGCGGCATTCCTACTTTCAAACATAATATTCTGTATGTGGGCTATTAAGATCACTGGTTAAATTTCCAGTCGACTGGAAATTTGTATTGGTGACCCTTTTAGATACACCAACTCCTTCTCCAGTCCTTGCCTTATCGATGCCTTTCTCACAGAAATGTATCAACAAATTTTGGAACTGAAAATGCTATAAATTCCTCAAGGCTAGCACAAAGTTAAATCTCTCTCAAGGTGCCGCGCATGAATCATGACAAGTTCTTCCAGACCCACATCTATCCGTCATACCCCACATCATGCTCAGTTACTTTGCTAAATATATTGGTGTACACAAGAACTTAAGCTTTATCACTCAGAAAAGAGATAGCCTCAAGGAATAATTATAATGGACTTTGAATATTGTTAAAGTAAAGCAGAAAAAAAAATGCATAATATTAGTTGAAGTATACCTTAGCCACGGGTGCCATCTCAGCTGCAATATGAATGATATGTAATCTTGGACTACACATTGACAACAAATACATGTTAGAAACCAGAATGTGGTAAGCGTGAAGACATTATCATGATTCAAATGTACTAACTGTGATTTTGATGATATCAACTTGAGAAATGTGGCAATGGTATCACGCTCAGTCTTTCCCTTACATGAGATGTATGCATCATGAATACTTCCCACTCTCTTCCAAATCATCTCTCTGAACAGCATAGCATCTTCCGCTGAAATTTTCTTCTCAATGAACCATCCATCAATCATTATTAATAAACGACTCCAAAAATCTGGAGGCATTTCATCCACAGTGTTGTGTGCTTTTTTCTTGCTTTCTTCTTTCAAGTTCGTGAGAGTATCTTGAAATTCCTTCATGGAGTTTTGGTATAACTGAACATAAGAATCTATCTCTTCATCAGACCTTTGAAGACGCTCATCGAGAATTTCTATTTTTTGCTGCATTAGTTCATTATATTGTTGCATTTTTTCTGTCGAGAGCTTATAGACATCAGCCTCTTCAAGGGATTTTTCAAGCTGATCGACCTTTTTTCGGAGCTCCTGATTCTGCTGTAGTGCTAAAATAGTTTGATCGGCCTCCTTGGTTGCCTTCTCTAGCAACTGCTGCAAATGTTCTACCTTCTCATACAAACTTTTGCATTCCAATTTTAGTGAAGCAATTTTTGAAATGTCTTCCTGAGATGCAGAGAGTTTAGACTCCAATTCTTTTATAGACGATTCCAAAAATGATCGTTCTTTTTCCAATATTTGAACACGCTCATCTGTTTCTTTGAGATTGCTAAGGTCTGCCTTTAGTGCTCGCAACTCGTTCTTGAGTGATATATTCTCTGTTCTCAACAGATCTAGTCCTTCATTGTATGAATCCCCATCGTTAATTTGGGAAAAAGGAAATGAATCATTCACATTATATGCAAGCCCTTCACTGTCGTTCCTGCTAGACAATTCATTTCGTAGCTTTTCTAATTGGTCCTCAAGGAGCTCTACTTGTATCTTCTTTTGAGCAGCTACTCTTAATCGCGCATCAGTTTCTGCCAGTTTGGTCTGCAAAATATTAATTTCTCCCTGCAAATTCTCTTTTTCATTAAGTATCTTTTCAAGACCGTCAAGAGCACGAATCCGAGCTTGATTGAGAAGATGAACATCTGTAGCAGGATTAGCAAGTAAAGTTACGCGAAGTTCCTGAAGGAAAACATAGAACACGCCCTAAAAACTGAAATGGGTGGTTTGACAGGAAAAGGACTTACTTTTTTCTGCATTTCTTATCATCATAATTAAATCTTCAATGTGAATGCCTGAAAGTTGTTCCCTGTTTTCAGTTTTCCCCACTGTATTGATGGACTGTCAACGTAAAATAGATTAACCGTCTCAGTTATTCTCCTGATAATAAATCAACCCATATCTCTACAATAAAAGTAAGAAAGCCTTCTTTTGCTCCAAACAAATACCAGCAACATCAGGCTCACTATATCACTTTTGATAAGGGCTAAAAATGAGAAAAACGTGTGTCGTACTTAAAATCCTCAGCCCATCAAAGAACAATAATTTCGTACCTATAGCTACTTGTCATGACAACATGTTTCAGGGATGATCGGTGCTAGCATTGAGGATTTTTCCCTTTGCTTTTTTCTACTAAAGGAACTGCTTCTTCTCCCCAAAAGTGACGAAGTTGTTGGCCCTCCTTTAGCACTAAAAAGGATCCTACTGCCAGAAGAAGCTACTTTTGGCTATATTTGTAGCATTTAAGCGAAGACGAACATGTCGCTATCTTCTCAAACATTGTCTTTTATAACTTATAATGTGAGGTTTATGTAAGTGCATAGAGCATCCTGATATTATTGGAAGTCAAGAAAAATTATTTACTAAATCTTCATGCCTTTAAATTTGACCAATAGTGTGGGTGATACTAACACTGAACCTGCATTTAACACCCCAAAATAAGGCTGAAGAACATATAACAAAGCAATATCTTCTGTAACTTTTAGAACTGAGCATCTATAATTGGAAGAGCTGATTAGTCTCCTTCTATAAAAATGGAAAAAGAAATCAGCACTTTAAGCTTGAAGGGTAGATACTAATGCTCATATTTAGATACTTTTATTCAAGGAGAAAAACTGAATAATCATACATGATAAAATTTTGACACAGAAATAAGGTATTGGTCCATACCGTGTGCATAATCTCATTTTGCGAAATTTTTGCTTCTATTATAGAGTTAACTACATATGGTGCTGAAGAATTCCTTGTATCTTCTTCATTCGAATGCGCATCTTCTATCATAATAGGAATGCTATCATCAGAATTGGGCTCAAGCTCTTCAATTGAATCTAAATCGGTGCCTTTGGAGAAGCTGCCTGGATGAGAGCCTTCATTACCATTTACCTGAATATTTGTATTTTCTGGATGATCAAGGTTGATTTTCTTGGCCTGTTGCTTCTTGTTTTGTACACTGTAAATAATTCAATTGCTGGTTAGCAATACCGTCAATATGTCTAGAGTTGAAAGAATTTCAAATAGAACATCATATTAGTGTTGGAGGAATTTTTTTTTTTTTTTTTTTTTT
>CAVNYN010278512.1:0-10455 GCA_963692815.1 Nyctanthes arbor-tristis
ATCCCACCAGACGTCTGGCGGATGATCAAAAGCGTGAATTTTTGAATTAAAAACATTGTTATTAAACACTAGTTTGGCCTTGCATGTGGTTCCCCTATGATTGTGCATACATATATTGAATAATTTATCTACTTGATAATTTGAGTTAAAAAATGACTTCTTGCCATGCGTATGGCAAGACCATCCCTCTAGACCCACAATGGTAGGAGTTGGTTTGACATCGTTAACGATATGATAAGTGTTAACGTGTATTATATGATTAAAAAAAAAGTATATCTTTTACAAGAAAAAAATATTTTATAAAAAATTAAGGTCATGTAGGGGATTTGTTATTTTGGCTTTATTCTCTTAACTTTATACATGATTACAACTTTTTGTTTGATTGAAAAATTATCTTTATATTAAATCCTTTAATAGGCTTTTGACAAAATTAAATGAACTATATATAAGTATTAAGAATATGTTAAGAAGTTTGGGATTCATATTTTTGTGTGTGCGTGTGTGTGTCTATATGTATATATATTTACTTTCTTTAAATTAGAGTATTGAAGGATTAATTATTTAAAAATTAGGTATCTATTATTTAATTCTAAAATGCGAGGATGAAATTGAATTAGATTTAAAAACTATTGAATTAGGACTTAATTGAATAAACTAAAAAAAGATTGAGCTGTGGTGTAAAAGTAGAAAGATTAAGATTTTAACTTTAATTTTTAAATCATTTTTATGAATAATATATTCATTGTAAATTTTTACTTGTTCGCTTGTATTAAAATTCATGTTAAGGTCTTCAACTTGAGACCAGTATTTAATGACTTTTCACATCAAAATAATGTCCTTCTTTAGAAAAATGATAGAGAAATAAGTTGACATAAGTTTAAAATGAATGGAAAATAAGAGAGGTTACTCCAATTTGGCCAACATATTGAAAAGGAATGTGTAAAGGAAAACGGGGTTGTATTGGTCCCTTCTTACGTTCCAATTGGAAGCTAATTTCATTGTACCACAAGCATTATGAGTTGTATAATTTTAACCACAAATTGAACTTTAACTCTTTCACTCTTATTTATATACTAGTCACCGATCGCGCGAAGCCTGTTTAATTTTTGCGATGTGAGTAGAATTTATAATTAAGAGCAACTAAATTGTACACTTGTAATTGAGTAACTAAATTTTATACTTGTAATTGAGTAGTTTTCAATTTATTTATTAGCAAGATTACCAAACACCCTTTAGATCAACAAAATATTCTAAAATTGATAGAATAAATAAGAAAGAATATAAAACAAACCAATTGGGGATTAACTACAATTAATCAAGTACTTATAACCAAAAAAATTCAAAAGAATGGCACACAAGTTTTCTATGATGTGTTTCTCAGACACATCAAGCATGGATTCATGTAATACAGTGGTGTGGTTTGCAGCCACATCCATACATTCTAGTTCCATATGTCAAAGGACAAAAAGACCGTCTCAGAAAAAACTACAAAGAGAACCACAGTATACATGTATGTTGAATTGTACATCTCTAGTTGTATGTCAAATCGCAATTACCATGTCTTCTTTTTCTTCCCAACACCCTGGCATAAGAAAGAAAAGCAAACAGAAGGAAAAGAAGAAAATAGAAAAGAATAGTATATTCATAATAAAATATAATTTGCCCAAAAACTATTATCAGGTATGCTAAAATATATAGAAGAAAATAAGTAAAAGGCAAGTATTTGAAAAACATCTAACAACTTGGTTACTCAAATAACGATTTTTGAAAAAATCATATTACAAATAAATACCTAAGGATGCCAATATAGAGTCTCATATTTGTTAACAAAGTCAAGGAAAGCTGCATGCACTGTCCAACTCGACATAATTGACGAGTCCAAGTCACCGGCAACTACTGTGTGCCCATAAATCTTAAAGGATCAGCTAGTTCCACAGTTAAATTTCCAATCCAATGAAAAGCACGTGGCAACATGTGAGGAAATGTGAGATTAGATGTGATGTCTAAAGCATTTGACTACGTATCATATCTGGTGACATACTTTGGCAAGCTCATATTGAAGGGTTGAAATCTACCCTTTTTATTGTTTCCCGTAACATATCTGCACAACATATTTTACCATAAGATTCCTGTTACACTCTAAAATAAACACTACTCGTAAAAAGACAATGAACATTAATGAACAAACATTAGCTCAAAAATATACTTGTGCATCCATAATACGGAATAAGGATGTAGTTTAAGGTGCTCTACAAGAATTGAAAATTGGCAAACTTAAATTTGAAGGTCAAGTCCCCTCTCCAATCCTGAAAAAACGTAATGCAACAGAGTGCATATCTGTTTTGGAGAATGTTGTCTAGCATATAGGATGAGTATCTTAATTATTTAAGACATTGTGTTGCTACAATAGCTTCTTAAATATTTGATAACCATGGCTTAAAAATCTCGGTTCAATAAGGTATGTTGACAGTAGTATGGCACTTTGAATTTTAATTAACTAGATAGTTTTCAAATATTAAAAAATTTTTGAATTGACCTTACCAGGATTTGGATGAAAATGATCTCCCGCCACACATCTGGCGGGATTATCCCGACATACATGTGGCGGAAAATAGGGACTAAGAAGTTGGAAGCTTGAGTTCTACATTGAGGAACAGTAAAAGTTCGAGAAAAATCTTTATGAAAACCAACAAAATGAGTTTCAAGAACTTTACTCTGATCAGCTCAAAAATCCAGATAATTTAATATAAAAAACCAGCAAAAGTCAGTGATTCAAGAGAAACTACCTTTTCCATTGGAAGAACTGGGTTTTGAGGTCGATCAGATCGTAATAACAACAAAAAACGCACAGTAAAGCAACCTCACTATAATTTGAAATATCCTTCCAAAACTCAAACCCATTAGGAGAAAAACAAAATATTTAACTAATTAACACACACACAAAAAAAAATTATCAGCAACCTCTTTAATTTGTACTGAATTATTGGAGAAAACCAAACTACATTAATCAAACAATTATATCGCGGAAATAGAAACTACATTCTCAGAGAGACTGATAAGATATCTTGATGTAATGTAGATAGGAGGTCAAAATTTTTGAAAAAGTGGATCCATTTTAGCAAAAAATTCTATGGGAAAAGGGCTCGCATTTGGAACTTAGAAGTGAATCTCAGAGCTAAAATAGACTAATATTCAGATCAATTAGAACTAATAAAATCTAGATCAACAAGAAAATGATGGAAAAATACCACCTAAGATTTGATACGATGCCCTATTTACAAAACAGAGCAAACGACAGTGAAGCAACACAGTAGTCCAAGCGAAAATGGAAAAATTGAAGAAAAAAATGAAGTTCAAGGAAATTAAATAAGAGAAAAACAAAATCACTATCATAGACTATAGGAGAACATAAACGGAACCTAATAAGTATAACGATGACACTAGCTGGACTCAGCAGAGACTGTTCCTTCTGGAAAGGAAGTTCAATTATGTCTATTTACTATTGTATTTTAGTAAGAAAACTTCATAATATGTGCGACTAAATACTCATGATAGCCAATATCTGACCATCACTATTCCTCGCCTTCTCAAGTATCCTCAAAAAATACCTTCATATGCAGCTAAAAATCTCAATCTCTATAATTCAATTAAATACGTAATAACTACTTATACACATAGAAGAGATAATTGGATCTCACCAGAACTTGGAATTAGCTAGGAATTCATCTGTGGCCCATAGTTTCATCCAATAGATTTTTGGATGCTCTCGGGTCTCCATCGGTAAAACCCCATCCACTACCTACTAATGATGAAACCAAACCATGTACAACACATAAAGCAAATTAAACCTAATCTATCAATTAAACAAACAAAACGTCACAAATAAATACAAAACATGGAATTTCAAACAATAAGAACGGGACAAATAAATATAAAACATGGAATTTTAGACAATAAGGATGGAGATCAATAGCAGCGCAAGAAATTGCGGAAACATACTACAACCCCAATTCAAAAAATTGCACGAAGATGAAAAACGTCAAGGGAGGTAAGGTTTGAATTTGGAGAAGAGAGGAGACCCTGATACGTTGCCTGGTGAAAGAAACCAAATCATAGATATATGTTCCCTTGCAGACTCTCCTTGGAAAAAAAATGGCGGAAATGATTAAGACCAAAACTACGTCGTTTCGGCCAAACTTTTGACCACTTCAATTGCGTTTTAACTGATTCACTCTTTCATATGTGTTAGATAGATATATATATATATATATACACACACACATGTTGGATTACTTTATCCTCTCTCTTTGTTTCCTTTGCAATGATTTTTGAGCCTTATCACTAATGTATCGGTTTTTATGTGTCTACTGAGTTTCTAGATTTGGGTGCGCACCCTTGAAACTTTATTCTTAATCTTGGGAAATTTATGTTTGAAAAAACCTTCGATCCTATGTGGCATGCATTGATACACGTACGTGTATTTTAAATCTATATGACGTACATTAATACATACTACATGGGGTGGGAGGTTTTACAACAAAACCTCCGAGAGGTACTTGAACATTGCCGAATTTATATTATACCAATTTCCAAATCATTTGGTTGTGTAAATGTTCTTAATTTCCAAGATGACATCTTGTTAAATTATATTCTCAGCTTGAGCTCCAAAAGCTCTAGACAAAATTGAACGTTTAGTCAATATTAAATAATGAGAACATATAGAAATTGTATTTTAATCTATGATCGGAGATGGAATTGATGGTGTTCACTGTTATTTAATTCTCTTCAATAACTTATTACATTTGGGGGAGATATTGACTAATAAGACACCTCACTCTTCACAAGAATCTAGCAAGTAGTATATGGTCTTTTAACTCCAAGAGTGCTCCTCATGGCTTGAGAATATGAAAGAAGTTTCTGTGTAAATTATAGGAGATCTTCTCATAGGAAATTCATAGTATTTTAAGCAGGTAAAAAAGGCTTACTATTTTAAAAAAATTGTCGAATAATTCACCTAATGCACTTAATCATTAATCGATTTAGATGGATCTTGATAAAATTTTTTTTTTTTATAAATCTAAAGAGATGAATATTGAGATATCGGACAATTGATTGCCAGAATATTATTGATTTCCTTTTCACCTGTAAATTCTAATTAAATAATGAACCAATGCAATTAAGCAAATCCATGAACTATCACAAGTACATATATAACAAAATCTACATTAGTAGTGTTAAACTAGGTTATTAGTGAAATTATTAATTAACCGCTCAAAAATGTACCTAAATTGGTGGATGGTGTTAAGTTGTTAAGAAAATCTTTTGGGTGAGTTGTTGACTTTGTTGTTAACTTCAACAACATTTTTAACATTTTGTTATAATTTAATGTTTACGAAATATTCTTTTTTTTTTTTTAGTTATTTAATGAAATTTGATCAATAATTTTTGAAAATGACGGGACTCACTTTGACTTGAGTAGATTTTAATTATTTTGTTTTAACACGTTCAATGTGACACTTTGATGTGTGACATTTAACAATAATTTAAAATAATTTTTTTGATCATTTAGATGAGTTCCATTATGAAGCCATACATATTGTACTATACAATGGGACACACCACATAAGAAATTACAATCATGTGGCGTGCCTCAATATACTCCACATAACTGTATGGTATCATAGAGTGTCATATATATAGCACTAGATCAATTTCTTTATATGAATAGGTAAATTTAATAACACCAGTGTTGATGCTCAAAGTCATCATTTAGGGATACAAAATGTAGTAATTATATATATGTGCCTATAACGTTATTTAGGAATTCTATTATATAACAGGTCAAGTAATTAACGTCGACTTTCCCATCCGTCCCACCCTTAATAATCCATTCACCACCAACACAACCTTCTGGGAAATTATTTTAACTTAGGACTGGACCAAACCATAACGTGGCGTACCATGATCAACACATTACCACTGCAAATCAAACTTACGACTTGTAGTACTACGCTATATTATCCATATGGTATCGTGATGGCACTATAACTCTCGTGCTTGAGAATTTTTACACAACCAACCCATTACCCATAGGAAAATGTGAATTTTTCTTGAATTCTAAAATTAACTTTGTAATATTTTTTTTTTAACTTTGAAATATCTTTGTAAGCTAGCATATATAACACAAATTCATAATTCCCATGCAAATTAGTATGAGAGTTGAAAGATACTGACATGGGTTCTTCCAATAACTAAAAATGCCGTAGCACTAGTGGATGTAGTAAGGGTTCATGGTGGAGGAACTGTTGGGAATTTAATCAATTTCCTTAAACCCGTGTGATTAAAATAGACAATCAATATATCAAACAATAATAGATGTGCGGAAATTTAAATAACACCAGGAATTATTTAACGTCGTAAAGCCCGCCAATGAGAAGGGAAAATCGACGGGGCAAACCGACAACTCTACTATCACCAAATAATAATGGGAATATAAAGTTTATCCTCTCAATATTATTGCCCTAAATCAAGAGGTAATCACACACTACCACAATCACGCAACACCGTCAAGAACAATTTTATTGACACCACAAATAGCTCATCTAACAATAGATAGAACTCAATAATCAACAACAATAAGAGATGAGGAAAAATATCACCTAACTCCGTCTCAAAAATTAACTTAGAGAAATTACTACTTAAAAAAAATGAATACTAAATTGAATGTCAAAATAACGTTCTAAGTGATTTGTTAAAGTGGCTGAATCCACTTCCTAAATCTCTCCGATTCCCGTGCGTAAATGTATGTGCAATTTCAAATCTCCCTGGTTTCGGTTGACCTTTTTCTTGCCCGTGTCCTCTGCTTTTTTCCGTTTTTCGTGCCTTTTTCTTTTTTTTTTCCCAGCCTTCTGCCGCCTTTTTTTTGGTGTCCCTACGTCAACATACATATATATATATATATATAATTAAATCTTAATAGGTTTAAGATTTTGTGTTCTTTAAGACTTCTAATTTTATTCAGATAAATTACTTAATTTATCCTTTAATTTTTGTCTTATATTTAAGTTAGCTATCATCATAGGCTGGACCCTCTCAACAATCTCCCCCTCTACTCTATGAGGAAAGTATCCCACACTCTAAGTGTATTACTTAGACTGCATACGGGTGTGGCCGGCACAGAACTCAAGCTTCTGCTTGGTAACTACTTTTGTCAACATGTCAGCAATATTCTTGTCAGTATGAATTTTTTCTAACAGTATAAGCTTCTCATTAACTGCTTCACGAATCCAATGATACCTGACATCAATGTATTTGGTGCGAGAATAATACATAGAATTCTTACTCAACTCAAGAGCACTCTGACTGTCACAATAAATGACGTACTCACTTTGCTTCAACTTGAGCTCCTCAAGAAACTTTTTCAACCATATTACCTCCTTTCCTGCTTCAATGATAGCAACATACTCAGCCTCTGTTGTAGACAAAATTACGCATTTTTACAACCTAGACTACCAAGAAACAGCTCCCTCTGTAAAAGTAAACAAGTATCCAGATGTAGATTTCCTGAGATTACCTGTCACATCTGCATCTGTATACCCTGTCAAAGTTGGCTGAACTCCCCAAAAACCCAAACACAAATCAGAAGTTCCTCTGAGATACCGCATAATCCATTTTACTGCTTTCCAATGCTCTTTACCTGGATTAGACAGAAATCTGCTTACCACGCCAACTGCGTGTGCAATATCAAGACGAGTACAAATCATCACATACATCAAACTACCAACAGCTGAAGAATAGAGAGTAACCTCCATTTCTTCTTCTCATCATTAGTCGAAGGACTGGATTTCTTGGTTAGTTTGAAATGAGCTCCAAGAGGTGAGCTAACAGGCTTAGCCCCTTTCATGCCGAACCTTTGAAGTACTCGCTCAATATAATGTCTATGTGATAACCACAATTTCTTATATTTTCTGTCTCGAACAATCTCCATGCCCAAAATCTGTTTAGCTGACCCCAAATCTTTTATATCAAATGACTTATGCAAGGAATCCTTCAATTTCTGTATCAATCCTGCATCCTGGCCAACTACAAGCATGTCATTAACATAAAGCAGCAAAATAATGAATTTATCACCTGGAAAAGATTTAAAGTAAACACAAGAATCTGTAGTAGTTTTTGTATATCCCTGACTCATCATAAACATATCAAACTTTTTATACCACTGTCTTGGTGCTTGCTTTAGGCCATACAAACTCTTCTTTAATTTGCATACAAGGTGTTCTTTCCCCTTCTGTTCATACCCTTCTGGTTGTACCATATAAATCTCTTCCTCCAAATCACCATGAAGAAAGGCAGTCTTCACATCAAGCTGTTCAATTTTCAAGTCTAAACTGGCTGCTAAACCCAAAACAGTTTTTATGGATGTCATCTTCACAACAGGGGAGAAATCTCATCAAAATCAACACCGTCTTTCTGCCCAAAACCTTTCACCACCAAACGAGCCTTGTACTTCAACAAGTCACCATTGCTGTCTCTTTTGATTTTATACACTCACTTATTTCTTAAAGCCTTCATATGCTTAGGAAGATTTACCAGCTCATAGATGTCATTCTTTTTCAAAGAAGTCATCTCATTTACCATGGCTTTCATTCAGTGGGATTTGTTTTTATGACCCTGAGCCTCTGAATAACTTTCTGGTTCTCCATCCTCAGTGAGCAAAATATAATCAGACTCATGATACCTGGTAGATGGTATACGCCCTCTTGCAGATCTTCTTGATTCTCCAATTTCTTCTTCTTCAACAGGAGTCTGCTCCCCCTGAACAGTAATCTGCTCCCCCGAATCACTAGTCTGATCAATTAGACTATCATCGATAAGAGCTACCTGGCTGTTAGTGCTAGGCTGAGATGCTGAAGAATTATCAGGTATGCCACCAGGAACAACTGAAGTCATCTCCTTAGAACTGTTCGACTTTATCAAAGTCCTCAATCATCTGATCTTCACAAAACACTGCATCTCTACTTCTCACAAGCTGCATTTTCTTTGGATCCCAAAACTTGTATCCAAACTGTTCATCACCATAGCCAAGAAAAACACAAGGAGTAGCTCTGTCATCAAGTTTCGATCTCTGTTCCTTAAGTACGTGTACAAAGGCTTTACACCCAGACACCTTTAGATGAGAGTATGAAACATCTCTGCCTGTCCAAACTCTTTCTGGAATATCAAAATCCAAAGAAACTGAGGAAGATCTATTAATCAAATAGCAAGCAGTCCGAACTGCTTCACCCCAAAAAGTCTTAGGAAGTTTGGCTGTCTTCAACATACATCTGGCTCTGTCAAGAATGGTACGGTTCATTCTTTCTGCCACACCATTATACTGAGGAGTCCCTGATTCTGTAAACTCATGTCGAATCCCAAAATCTGAGCAATACTCTCTGAACGCATGTGAAGTGTATTCCCTACCATTATCTGTTCTGAGGTTTTTCAAACATTTCCCTATTTCTCGTTTTACCATGGTATGAAACTGCTTAAAGCACTGGAATACCTGATCCTTAGATTTCAGAAGATAGATCCATAATTTCTTAGAAGTATCATCAACAAATGTAACAAAATATTTGTTTCCACATAAAGATGCTACATCTCCAGGAGAACACACATCCGAATGTAAAAGATCTAAAATATTCTCTTTTCTTTTAAACGTGCCAGAAAAGGAAACTCGAGTTTGCTTACCGAATAAACAATGTTCACATCGGTCTAGAGACGTACCATTGGCTAAGGAGATAACTGCCTTCTTAGCCAGAACTTGTAAACATTTTTCACTCATGTGCCCAAGCCTCTTATGCCACAAGTCAGGAGAAAGATCTTCAACTGCATTTACCCTAGTCTTACAAGACTTTGCACAAGTCTTGTATTGCGTGCAACAAAGCTTTCCACTAGCGACAATTATTGATCCCTTTGATAACCTCCACTTCTGATCACCAAAAGTACTGAAACACCCGATTCGGTCGAGAGTATTTATTGCAAGCAGATTAAACCGCATGTCAAGAATATGCCTCACATCTTTCAGAATTAGGATGTACCCCATATTTGTCTCTAGGTGAATGTCACTGATCCCCATGATTTTGGAATGTGAAGAGTTAGCCATATTTGACTGGCCATAATCACCTACTCTATATGTAGTAAACAACTCAATATTTCTGCAAACAAAGTATGAGGCACCACTGTCAACATGCCACTCAGTAAGAGGGTCTCCAACATGCAGGCATTGACCCACTCCACAAGAGAGTACATCACTAGTCACCACACCTACTGTATTTTCATCCTCTTTCTTCTGATTATTACCTTCCTTCTGCTCTCTCAACCAAATTCTGCAATTTCTTTTATAATGACCCTCTTTGCTGCAGTGATAATAAGTCTTCTTATCTTTTGTCTTTGACCTGCCTCTAGACTTGCTGTGAC
>CAVNYN010278516.1:0-22548 GCA_963692815.1 Nyctanthes arbor-tristis
GATTGCAGTGCTGGGTAGAGAGGTGGTTGGAGTGCAAAGGAAAATCAGAAGGTTTGCCTCTAAAACCTAATAATGATAGTTTCTGCTGTGCTTGGTAAATAATTTTGTGTTCAAATTTTTTTCCCTCTTCTTTTTAGATAAATATGCCTATTTTCATGATTGGTTAATAAAACTATTAAGAATACTTGAATTTGGGGTGGAGACATTCAAGTTTGAAATTTCAAAAAACAGTTGTATTATTACTAGTATGAAAGTTTCCAGCCTTGTACTCCCAGCCAAAATTTCTCTCATTTGTTATATTTTTTTTTTTTAGTTTAAGAGTTATTTCAAATAAAAATAAATAACAAGTCTCAAAATAACTTTTAAGAGTTGAATACATCAAAATAACTTGTATCGATATTTACCAAGTAAGGTGTGAATTTGTTAACATCTTTTGATTTAATATGAAAAATTATTTTATACAAGAATGATATATTAATGATAATTGTTGAAACCTCACAAGGATGTAGTATATCACATCACACTCATATGAAGTGTCAACTACTTGTTTGATTGTGCTTGAAATCAATTATAAATGGATGCCAAATGGGCAATTAATCAAATAAAGATCATAGGTCAATTGTTCTTACAACTAAGCAAATTGGGAGTTTGGGAGGTTTCAAAGTAATGGCAGATCGGAAGAGCATAATTGATTTATTTTATGGCTATATAGTCAAATAAAAATTCTTGAATGAGTTGTCCTTACTTATATAGCTTTAAGGATGTAGTTTGTTTCTTCATGTTTTATGCCTCTGGGATGCTGCACTTTTTTTCATATATTTCTTTTAAGTATGCATTCCACTGAAATTAGAATTCTTTTTATGTTAACTTGGAGCATGGCATAGTGAAAGAGCAACAAAGAATGTGTTTTTATTTGCATGGTGCAATTATTTGTGGTTAGAATGAGAGCACTATTCTTAATCGAACTCATTTATAGGTGGCACTACTACTCTACGTGATAGTAAAATTTGAAATGAATAATTATTTTAGTTATTATATATGAAGGAGCTTGAAATAACCATGATGATTTTAATATTTTGAAAAGGCAAGAAGGCTAATTTTTTGGGAACTCTAGAGCTTCCTAGGACAAGAATTTTATCTCAATCTATTGCTAACCTTGGAACTCTTAAGGAAAATGTCGGGGCATGGTTTTTGGTTTATGTAATATATGGATTGATATTTGAAAGTTATGATATTTTATTTTCTTAACACATATTTCAAAGTTATGGCCTATAAATCTTGATTGAACAACATTTCTTAATAAACACCTCTAACTGGAATGCTATTCTAAAGAGGGCCTTCAACTAAGAATACTGGAATGCTGTTCAAAAAATGCATGGATGAGGGAGGAGCTATGCAAAAGTGAGTGTGGTCACCGAATTTTTAGAAAATAGTTATTGTCATTCATGGTAGTAGAAATTGTATTGTCATTCAATGTTGAAGTATTGTCATTTAATGTTGAAAGAAGACAAAAAAAGTCAAAAAGGAATCTTGAAAGTTGATTAGAAGCATGCACACATAGGTTGAAAGGATAGCTCACGTGGGCTTCCTTAGAGTTATAACTAGATGAGAGTCTTTAACAGCCCGGTCATGGCTGATGCGGATGAGGCAGTCGTCTCAGACCCAGAATGAATAGGGACTCAAAAATCTTTGTTATATTTGGCCCAATATACATTTACTCCTTTTTTTTAAAATGTTTTTGGGGTCCAAATTTGAAAACAAAGGGCCCAATTTTTAACAATTTAAGGGCCAATTTATGAAAACTTAAGGGCCCATTTGGCCCAAAAACAAAATTTCAAAATTCAGATTTGAAAGAAGGAAAAAAATAAAAAAGGAAAATTGTTAGAAACAAAATATCACCCCCCGAATTTCATCACCATATTATCTGGAAATATCGGTAGCGGAAACATTATCTCAATTCAAAATCAAGGGTGAGACTTTAGAAATACAAGTTAAATACTATTGAGACACTTTCACTGCGCATTCTGATAATTAAATGTATCGTGGGCTACCCACAATGAAATCTCAGCCATGCGCCAAAATCTTGATCATATACATGTATCTTCTCCATCTTTGGGACGATCAGGCCAGAAAGCTCTAAATTCAATACCTATATGATTGTAGAAGATAGGGAGTGAGTATAACATACTCAGTGAATAACAACATGTATTGGCCCACGCAAACGATCACAATTTGACAAAGATACAAAGCTCGGGCACATCACTAGTTTAGCCTCTACCCATAAGCTATACGATACAAATGTACAAATAGTCAATACGATATAGCAAGGTCATAGCACCACAAAGCAATACAAATACAATTCAAAACGGGTAGATAGCACCACTAACGATGCCCAAGAGCAAGGAACAATGGTTTATCTAAAGCAATCGTGTACCATCAATCACTAAAGGCCAATTACAATTAAAGGATGGCACAAGTTCCAAAAGAGATAGAGAGTCGAAAGAAACCTCCAAGAGATAGAAAAGGATGGAGCTAAAGACATGAGTTACTCACCTCAAATACTCCATCAATAAGGCTTTCAAATAAACTCTTCAGGGAAAATAACTTATCATTGTTTTGAAAAGGTTACTTATTTTATATCGGGATCTAAGAAAGGAAGAAAGTTAGGAGAAGGACAATGGTCGATGGAAAAGGGGGATACTTTGCGGAAAAGTTAGAGAATCTTCAAATCCATGCCCTATGTATTGTTTTTGAAACTTAATTGTTTTTTAATCACCTTTGGATTCCGCCAATCGTAACGGGCCAAGTGGCACTTTAGACGCCATACACGTGTTGGGGTGACATGGCCAAATGAGGTTTGCTCATTTATTTCTCAGTAAGTCCTTATACTCTGTGTCGCCCTGTAATTTAGTCACCAAACTTTGATTTTTTTTTTGTCAATTAAGAACTGTATTTCTTTCCTTATTATCACTTAAGCGATGATCTCAAGGCCTTCCAATGCAATTCAAGCAATTATGCCATCATCGTCGACCACGTAGCTTAATTAGAGGTTAAATTTTCTAGAATGTTACACAAAACGCTGGCGTTGAGGTTCAATTACCCGAATCCCTAAATTCCAAATTATCCCCAAATCCCAAATCCCCTATTGGAAATTGAAGAAACTTAATCTTGGCAGTCAATCCTTTTCCCTCTCAAAGCTATCACCCGTTGGCCGTCCACTCATCCAGACTCCGGCGTTGTTGCTGTCATTTCTGCTGCTCCAGAGTCGCTGCTGCCGTATTGTCATCTAGACGCTGCCCAATTCTACTGTGCTGCGCCACCGCCGCAGCCAGCTGCTTGTGTCTGAGGTCAGAAGTGATTTCTCATTTCCATTTTCCGAGCTCAGTTCTGTGTTTATATAGATGTAATTATTCTGGTAATTTACTTTTTCATTTGTATGTTTATTGAGTATATTTCTCTGTGGGTTACTGAAAATGGTTACAGTTTGAGAAAATAATGTCTGTCACAGATGAGAAGTCAGAAGTTATTGAACCTAAATTAACTAGAAATGAGAGATTTGTTTGTCAAATTAAGTCGAATGCTCTAGTTTACGGATTGTCCTTTGTTGGCCCCATGGACATGGTAATTTTTTGCTGAATTAGCTGGTGATTTTCTGTTGAATTATTTGGTCTTGGGGTCATTTGAAAGACAATTGACTAGAATTTGTTAAATTATTATTTGGTGGCTGAATTTGGTAATCAAGGGTCATCACATTTTTCAGTTTCTGACACTTTGGTTGTTGATGTCCTTCCTCTAGAATTCCCTTTGTCATAAATTTTCATTGTTTCATTTTGTTATGTGTTGTTTGTTTTCCTTTCAAGTTCTTATAACCATTATTCTGTGGCATAATTTGCATGTATTCCTAATAGATTATCTTCTGATTTGTTGGCTGGAAGGTTTCTTCCAAACAAAAAATCCTTTTCTTTTGGGAACTGTTGGTTACAAAATTTTACGTATTGAATTCATTTAGATAATGGCTTTAGATGAATCTTTTAGCACATTTTAAATTAGTTGAAGTTCTAAATTGGGAAAATACAGTAGGAACTAGTTCACCTGTAATCAAATTTAATAGACTAAAATGCAACATTAACATAGGCAGGAGAAGACTTTTTTTGGAAAAAAATTCATTATTAGTTTATTGCTTAAATTGTTATTTGGCTTGATTTAGAGATTGAAGAGGTTTATTGCTTAATTTATTATGTGGTTTTGTTTAGGGATTAAGGAGGTTTATTGGTTAATTGGTTTGTTTTAGAGAGTGAGGAATTTTGACTATATTGTCTATTGTACTTGTAATACAATTAACAATGCTATTGATTAAAGAAACTACATAAATCATACTACACAAGGGTTAAATTAACATATTATTTGTAACATATTATTTTTAGTTTGTATAATTTGCAATTAATGAACGATGCCTCTATCATAGCAATAAGATTAATTACTATTCGTTTCTTCTAGTGATGTGATTAATTGACATATGTCATGCCTCCAAAACATGCATTCGGATATCAAAAGAGGAAAAAAGAGGCAAGGGTTGAAGCTTTAATACAAAGCCAGGCAAGAGATATTGATAAGTTTTTTCACAAGAAAAAAGGAGAGGCTGAAACTGAAGGGGATGTGAATAAAGGAAACAATACAATGGATTTAGGAGTGACTAAAGAAGAAGAGGAAGTGGAAGAGATTGATGATGAGGATCCTAGAAATTGGACACATATTGATCATAAAAGAAAGATTATTTAGTGGAAAGGAGTCAAAAAAGAGTTTAAAGCATCATGTTTTCAAAGGATGCTACCAACAGACACTTTGATTCATTATATTTTAGCCGAGTACAACCGAACGGGAAGACAGTTGATAGGAAGTAGCTTGTATATTCAATTTTCTAAAGACAAGTTGTTTCGCTTCTGTTGCAAGTTGTTTCCTAAACATGATACTGTATCTAACGTCGGTCAATTGACTAGTGACGGATTCAAAGATTGGTATAACATGGGAAGAGCTCTTAAAAGTCACTATAGAAATCCAGAGCATTTAGATTGTATGGTTCATTGGAGCGAATTGGAAAACAGACTTAGGAAAAATACTACAATTGACAATAGTATGCAATTGTTGATGAATGAAGAAAAGACACACTGGAAAGAAGTGTTGACAATGATAATTGCGATTGTGACCACACTTGTCAAAAACACATTGTCATTTCGCAGTGATAATAAAAAGCTTTATGTCGACAATAATGGCCTCTTTTTGTAGTTGGTAGAGATCGTTGCTAAGTTCGATCCATTGATAAAAGAGCACCTTCAACGTGCTATAGCTCATGAGATCCAGAACACCTATCTTGGCAAACATATACAAAATGAGTTTATTCAAATGTTGGCAGGTGAGGTGAAAAGTTCAATTCTCAACATCGTTAAAAATGCTACATTTTTCTTAGTAATACTTGATTGCATGACTGATTCAAGTCATAAAGAGCAGATGTCTCTAGTGATACGGTGTATGAATGATACGACTGATGTAGTGGTAATTGAAGAATTTCGGCTAGATTTTTTAAAAGTAGATAATACATCTGGACTTGGGCTTTTCATCGAGCTTAAAAATATTTTGTCTAAACTTAATCTAAATGTTGATGATATTAGGGGTCAAGGATACGACAATAGGGCTAACATAAGTCAAAAGTATAAAGGCATCTAGAGCAGATTATTTGAAATTAATCCCTGTGCTTTCTATACTCCATGTGCTTGTCATAACCTTAACCTGACGTTATATGATATGGTCAAATGTAGTGATAAAGGCCAGAGGTTTTTCACAGTGATATACAAGATCTATACTGTGTTCTCCCCTTCAACCAAAAGATGATAAATCTTTAAAAAAGACAATTTGATGAAAGTACCAGTGATGAGGTATATCCATAAACTTACATTTGTTGTTTTTGTTATTTTTTCTTTTATGTATTTCATTTTTATCTTCTTATGGCAGGTATGTCTGTCACCTCAGGAATCATTCAGAGTTGAGTACTTTTTGTGTGTGGTTGATCAAGTGTAGTCTTCTGTTAAAATACGATTTGAGCACTTTATAGTATATGTGGAGACTTTTAGTTTTTTGTTTGATAATAGAAGGTTACGACAATTGTGTAGCGATGACTTGAGGATGTGTTGCATGAATTTGGAGCAATATTTAAGACATAATGACAACTCAGACACTATTGGAGATGATTTATATATGAATTGTTGATTTGGAAGATATACTTACCAGATGACGTGAAGAGTGCAATTCAAATATTGCAATACATAAAAACAACTATGAAGGGTAATGTTATGTTTCCAATGACATATATTGCATACCAAATTTTGTTAACTCTACCTGTTACAGTGGCCTCAGCAGAAAGAAGTTTCTCCAAACTCAAGTTGCTCAAAACCTATCTCTGCTCAACCATGTCACAAGAAAGACTAAATGGTTTGGCCTTATTGTCTATTGAAAAAGAAATGATTGAAAAATTAGCTTGTGAACATTTGATTAGTATTTTTACCTCTAAAACTGCAAAACGTGTTGGTACGTTGTATATATTTTGGTAATTTTGATATGTTGTATATACTATGTTTCAAATAAGTTATATTGCATACCAAATCTTATTAATTTGAGAAGAGTTGTTAAATGTTACAGTAAAAAAATGAAAGAATATAGTACCCAAAAAAATTCAGAGGTAGTCCCAGGAAGGGGGCTCGACCCCCTTCCAACCCCCGATTGTTACTTATTATAGGGGTCCATTTTTGACGTTCGTCTAGGGCCTCTGTAACAACATGACCGGTACTGGTCTTTAAATTGATCTTTTCTACAGTTGATTGATTGATTAATTAATTAATTATCCTTTCTTGTCTGAATGAGTAGCTCTAATTGATGGAATTAAATAGTTTTTAGGTTTAGGAAAACAATGCTGACTTGAAGTGCTTATTTGTGTAAGTGAAAATGTACTTCATTTCTTTCGTTTTGATTAAATAACTAAAATTAGATTAGAGGAGTAGAAAATTTGGTAAGAGCCATGCTTAGTTGAATATGACTAAGAAAAGTAATTGTTAAAAATTAATAAAATAAATCACATTTACATTGTTTTACTATATTTACTGAGTAGGGGTTAAACATGTTTGCATTTGTAATTTAATATGAAAATTTAAAACATGCAAAACAAACATGCCACCACTGACTATCCAATTTCATTAAATAAAGATTATAGTAATGTTTTGTTCATACGATATTTGAACAAGTGATGATATTTTTTCTTTTACATATTGCATATATTTTCAATTTTTGACATATAAATCTTGCAGGACATTCAAAAGTAACTAGAAAACTAATAATTGATTTGGGTAATCTTTATCTTGTTGCTTGCTTCTACAAAGTAAGAATCTGGTTTGCTGCTTGTTTATCTTATTTATTCAATGTTCATTTTTTCAACCTGTTTTTAGATCATTCATGACTTCATTTTCACATATACGATGGCCATAGATCACCGATGATTAAAGCTAGAAATGTCATTATGACATATACATTTTTGTCTTAATAGACCTTAAAATACAATCCTTTAATGCACTTTATATTTATTTTATGAAGCAAATGCGGCATATTTTATCACTGATATGCTTTGCAATGGTAGCTTTTCGGTGAAATGGAGTATGCATTCGAGATAGGTGACAACATTTCAGGGATTGTAGGTAGCATGTGTATAATGAATACTGTGTGAGAAGTATTTGATAGGCTAGACTCGGAGCATCAAGATTTCTTTCAGAGGTCACGATAAGTTATATATGAGACGACTGAACACTCGTTCTACTTCAGGGAGTTGTATTGTCTGATAAGTCTTTCGAAACTACATGAAATGATACATGTCTCGTTATAGTGTATGTGACACAACTGAATAGTCGTTTTGATCCTTTGAGTGCTTTTGTTTGCTAAGATCGGATGAAACTATATGGAACGATACATGTCTCGTTATGTTGTATATGACATGACTAAACAATTGTTTTACTCCAGGGAGTTGTATTGTTCGATCTGTTTTTTGAAACTATATGAAAACATGTCTCGTAATGTTGTATATGTCACGACTGAATAGTCGTTTTGCCTCTTTGAAAGCCTTATCTTTGCTAATTCTTTTGAAACTACATGAAAGATACATGTTTCGTTATGTTGTATGTGACATGATTGAACAAGATCGTTCTGCTCCGAGGAGTTGTATTGTTTGGTAGGTCTTTGGAAACAATATAAAACAATACATGTCTTGTTATGTTGTGTGTGACACGACTAAACAATCGTTTTTCTCTTTTCAGTGCTCTTGTTTGCTTTTGAAACTATATAGAACGATACATGTCTCGTCATGTTGTAGGTGATATGACTGAACAGTCGTTTTGCCCCTTTTAGTGCTTTGCTTTCGAAACTTTATAGAACGATACATGTCTCGTTATATTGTATGTGACACGACTGTTGCATTGTTTGCATTGTTCAAAACTTTATAGAACGATACATGTCTCGTTCTGTCTCCAGGGAGTTGCATTGTTTGCTAAGTCTTTCAAAACTACATGGAATGTAATGTAATGTAAACCCCCTTGATATATAGACCAAAAATCCCACAAGAATAGAATTAACCCGAAAAAGCAAAAGATTGGTATAAATTCATCTTAAACTCAACCAAACCAACTCAACTAAAACTAGGAATAAGACTCTTAATCCCCTAAGAGTAATGGCGAGATAGCACCCATGATATATGATCAAAATCTCAAGAGAAATAAACCCTTACAAGTTCAAAACATTCAATGAAGTTCATTGATTTGGAACGGATTTCCAAGCCTCCACAAGAGTTTACAAGATACAAGATACAAGCTTAACCCTAGAAGTGAATGAAAGTGCTCTATATATGGGTGAGTGTCTTGGAGCCCAAAGATTACAATAAAAATGAGAAAGAAAATAAGAAAAGGCCTAGCAAAATGTAAGAAAATCTGTCACCCAGCCGTTCGGATGCACGAGACACGAGGTGCGGCCGCACGTGTCATCTGCATGATACCAGCACGCCAAAGATAGGCGCACCGCGCAAAGAGGGCTGGCGCACTGCTGTTTCTGCCAAAATCTAGCCCTTGATGAACCCAACTACACGGCCGCATGGGCAGTGGCTTATGGCCGCATGGTTCAAAAAGCAATTTCTTCCAATTTACCCTATAGTCTTTGAACTTTCTGATTTACTCTTTTTAGTCCCCAAGCTCAATTTCTTCGGCACATTCAGTCCTAACTTCAATCAAATTGACTTTCCTGGGTTTTAAAACATCCAAATCAAATCCAGCCTTCATTGCTTCACCCATTTGAACTTGGTTTATGAGATGTTGCACTAGCCCTACTATTGATTCTCGACTCTCTTTGGCTTTTATAGTATAACGGTGCCTGCCGGCACACGAATCGAGCTTTGGCCACCTTGGATCTCATCATCCCCTCCCTCTTGAGAAGGATTTGCCCTCGAATCGTCACATACATCAAAAAGAGATAAATTGGAGACATTAAAAGTGGCAGAAATAACATATTCACTTAGAAGATCGAGCTTGTAGGCATTGTCATTGATTTTTTCGATAACTTGAAATGGACCATCGCCGTGGACTTGTAGCTTGGACTTCCTTTGGCTAGGAAACCTCTCCTTCCTCAAATGAAGCCATACTCTTCCGATCTGGCTCAAAAGTAACTTGCTTTCTTCCTTTATTTGCTTGAGATGTATAATGCTCGTTCTTTTTCTCTATTGATACTTCACCTTTTCCTGAAGTGTTTTCACCAAGTCTGCCTTCCTTTTTCCATCGAAACATTTCCTTTCATCCACAGATAAAGGTATCAAATTCAATGGAGTCAAAGGATTAAAGCCATAAACAACTTCAAAAAAAGAAAAATTGGTAGTAGAATGCACACTTCTATTATAAGCAAATTTAGTAAAAGGCAAACTCTCCTCCCAACTTTTCAAATTGTTCTTAATGACAGTTCTTCAGAGTTGTGTCAAAGTTCTATTTACCACCTCAGTTTGACCATCGATTTGAGGGTGACAGGTAGTTGAAAATAAAAGTTTAGTCCCCATTTTACCCCCACAAAACCTTCTAAAAGTGGCTAAGAAATTTAACAGCTCAATCCGACACTATGCTCCTAAGGACTTCATGAAGCCTAACAATTTCTTTAATAGGTAGGCAATATAAGTGGCATCATCCGTTTTATGACATGGAATGAAATAAGCCATCTTACTAAACCTATCAACAATAACAAAAATTACATCACTTCCTTTCTTAGACCTAGGCAAACCCAAAACAAAGTCCATTGAAATCTCGGTCCAGGTC
Organism: Nyctanthes arbor-tristis; assembly: GCA_963692815.1. Classification (NCBI taxonomy): domain Eukaryota; kingdom Viridiplantae; phylum Streptophyta; class Magnoliopsida; order Lamiales; family Oleaceae; genus Nyctanthes; species Nyctanthes arbor-tristis. The sequence continues at coordinate 10,377 of CAVNYN010278516.1, forward strand.
TCACTAGGAATGGGTAAAGGAGTGTATAAACCTTGGGGTAAAGCTCTAGATTTGGCTGTCTTACAAGTTATGTACCTAGAGCATACCTTTTCTACATTCATTTTCATTTTAGGCCAAAAGAAGTGTTTTTGCAAAATTTTCGAAGTTCTTTTTACCCCAGAGTGTCCTATTAATCCTCCTCCATGGGCTTCTCTAACAAGTAACTCCCTCATGGAACAATTAGGCAAACAAAGTTTAAATTCACGAAATAAAAATCCTTCATGCCTATAAAATTTATCAAAAGCACATTTCTCACATGCCGCAAATATGGTTGCAAAATCACTCTCATTGATATACAATTCCTTAAGATATTCAAATTCCAATAAATTTGCATTCAAGGTAGTGACAAGAGCGTACCTTCTAGACAAAGCATCAAAGACGATATTTTCTTTACTTTGCTAGCATTTGATGATGTATAGGTATGTCTCAACATATTCCATCCACTTGGCATGCCTTTTTCTTAATTTTCCTTCTCCCCGCAAGTGCTTCAAAGATATATGGTTGGTGTGAACCACAAACTCCTTTGGCCACAAGTAGTGGTGCCAATTTTCTAAGGCCCTTACCAACGCGTAGAGCTCTTTGTCATAGGTAGGATAATTCAAGGCGGCACCATTGAGCTTCTCGCTAAAATATACGATTGGCCTCTTCTCCAGCTTCAAAACAGCTCTAATACCTATCCCTGAGGCATCACACTCAATCTCGAAAGTTTTGTCAAAATTAGGTAAAGCAAGAACTGGTACGGAACACAACTTATCCTTGATGACATTAAATGCATTTTTTTGTTCCTTACCCCATTTGAACCTAACATTCTTTTTAATGACCTCGATGAGTGGTGAAGCTAGGGTGCTAATATCATTAACAAATCTTCGATAAAAACTAGCCAACCCATGAAAGCTCCTCACTTCGGTGATACTTTTATGAGTAGGCCACTCTTTTATGGCCTTGACTTTCTTCTCTCCATCTCTATTCCCTTAGCACTAACCACATAGCCAAGAAAATTGACTATTTCTATGCAAAAATGACATTTAGTGAGATTGGCATAAAATTTCTCTTTTTTTAGAACCTTAAGCACACATTTCAAATGCTCAACATGCTCGCGCAACGCCTTGCTATAAATTAAGATATCATCAAAATAAACCACAACAAACTTGCCAATATATGCACATAAAACATGATTCATCAATCTAATGAAAGTGCTCGGTGTATTTGTGAGACCAGCGGGCATGACTAACCACTCACACGAACCATATTTAGTTTTAAAAGTGGTTTTCCATTGATCATCTTCCCTCATTGTAATTTGATAGTACCCACTTCTCAAATCAATATTACAAAAGATGCAAGAACCATGCAATTCATCAAGCATGTCATCTAACATAGGAATAGGATGCCGATATTTTACTATAATGTTGTTGATGGCTCAGCAATCGACACACATCCTATAGGTTCCATCCTTTTTTGGCACTAAGAGCACGGGCACGGCATATAGACTCATGCTCTCCTGAACATATTCCTTGCTTATCGACTCATCCACTTGCTTTTGGAGCTCCTTTGTTTCCTCAGGATTGCTTTGGTAAGCCGGCCTATTAGGGATGATGGCTCCGGGAATGAAAGCTTCTAAGGGGTGGCAAACCACTAGGCATTTCCTCTGGGAATACATCTCTAAATTCCTACAACAAATCAATAGCCAAATCGGGGAGGGAATTGTGAGTTTCATCAAGATTTAAGAGTGACTCCTTGTAGACCATCAACAAAACTTGTTGATTCCCTTTCACCTCCCTCCTTACTTCACCTCTCTTTGCATAAAAATTCACCTTTTTCTTCACCTGTCTCTTTTTTCCCCTTCTCCTCTCACTCTTTTCTTCGTCATCATTTTTATCCCCCTTTTTTATCCCCACTCAGATCTCTTTTCTCACTCTCTTTTTCTCTCTTCTTCTCTCTCTCTTTATCATCTTCTATTTTGAGTTTCATTTGGTCTTTATAAACCTCATCCTGACTCAATGCAATAAGACCATCGGTTTCCTCTTCATTTGAAAGCTCTAGCTTTTTTTCTCCCATCATGTATAGCTCTCCTATCAAATTGCTTAGGCCTTCCTAGAAAGATGTGGGTGGCTTGCATAGGGACTACATCACACAATGCTTGATCATCATACGTCCCTATATCAAAATTAATGAGCACTTATTTGGTCACCCTTGCCTCCTTGTGTTCACTCAATCATTATAACTTGTAAGGCTTAGGATGCCTCATTGTTGGTAATCACAATTTATCCACCATGGTTGAACTTGCTACATTGATGCAACTTCCCCCTTCAATGAGCAACTACAACCTTATCTCCTATAAGGCACCTAGTATGATAAATATTTTCCCTTTGTTCCCTTTTATCACTAACCTTAATTTGAGCGTTTAGGGCTCTCCTAGTGACCAAAGATTATAGTGGACTAACAATGTCTTCTACCTCCACCTCACTTTTACTCTCCCCATGCTAAACTTCATCCTTCTCATCCTCTGAATACCACTCTCCATCTCAAATAAGCATCACTATTTTATTAGAACAATCCCCAGAATGATGTCACTTTCCTGGGCATTTAAAACACTCAACATTCCTGCTCCTTATGGTTGTGTTCTTGGCTTTGGCTTATCTTTGTTACTTGATACTTCACTCCCCTTCGAGGATTCACTCATATCCTTCATCGCCATTTTATTACTTCTCTTATTTCCCAAAGTTGGTTTTCAAGTTAAGCTAGAATCCGATTGAAATTTCTCATATATCCCTTCTTAGCGGACCTATCCCTCCTCTTCAATTGATTCTCTATCTTTATAGCCTCATGAACAAGCTCCTCTAAATCCACATAATGATTTAGCTTTAGCTAATAGACTATTTCCTTATTCAACCCACCAAGGAATCGTGCTATGGTGGCCTCTCTATCCTCTTCTACATTGGCTTTCATCATCATCTTCTCCATCTCCTTGAAGTAATCCTCCACACTCCTCGACCCTTGGGTAAGAGTTTGTAATTTTTGGAAAAATCCATGATAGTTATGATTGGGAACAAACCTGTTCCTCACATGGGCTTTCGACTCAACCCAAGTTCGCACGCTACCCTCTAAATTCCTCCTCCTAGTAAGCAAGAGATTGTCCCACAAAGCCAATGCGTAGTTGGTGAACTCAAGCACCACTATCTTCCCCTTCTTCTCCTCGGAGTAATCATGGCACTCAAAAATCAACTCTATTTTTCTACCCCACTCCAAGTAAGCCTCCGGATCACTTTTTCCTTGGAATGATAGAATGTTTATTTTTAAGCTCCCAGTGTTCCCGTCTATTCCATTCCACCCCTGCCACTCTCCTACTTCCCCAATCAAACCTATCACCTCTATTTCTACCAACATCCCAATTCGGTTCACTCTCAATGTCACTATATAATTCATCAACAAATTCTCTCCGAGCTTTCCTCCTATCTCTTCTTCTATTATCACCTACCCTAGATAGTGCTTAACCCCTTCTCTCTTCTAGCCTATCCAACCTCCCACTAATCACCTCAAATTGCCTTGTGATATTCAATGAAAGAGTTTATATCATCTTCTCCAATCTCTGTTTGGAGCATTGACACCAAGACTTGTTTCATTGGAATGAGACATGATGTGCTAGTGTGAAAGTGTCCTCACCAATTTTCTCTCGTGTATTACTCAACATTTGGAAACTCTTACTAAAAAAAATGAGCTCACCACTCTATATATATATATTTAATTCAAACTTCTTCCAAACAAGACGCAAAACAATATAACAAATTAATTTGGGTAGGTTACTCTTTGAGAAATTAATCACAAGAATCAATGAGAAGTGACAAGAAAATTCGATAGCAAGCGGAATTTCTTACTTACTAGCAATAAGGAAGCGAAAAGAAGAAACAAGACAAGGAATTAATTACAAATGACTCAAGAGATGGAATGATACTTGGATAAAAGTATACAAATTGTTTTAAGCAAACGTGTGCTCTTCCGATCTCGCAAGTAATCTACCAATCAAATAGAGGCGTTTGGTGTCGATCTAGTAGGCTATAATGGATGAAGTTTCCTCAATGGCATTTCATCAAACACCTTTTGTTCAACCAATTAATTAGGCAATGAATGCCAAAAAGTTGATTGTTGGAGATCGGAAGAGCGTCGTCAATAACAATGATTCAACAACACAATATGAATGAATTGATAACTCTAGATAAATCTTAACAATAATGAGCAACAACACAATAAGAATGGATAGATATTCTAGATGAACATTAACAATAAGTAGCATTAACACAATAAGGATAGAATGTAGAACTATTTTCTTTCTTGTTTTCAATACTTTTTCTTTTTCTTTTTTCTTTTTCTTTTTTTTTCCTTTTTCTAATGAAGAACAACAAGAACAATAAAGATAGGATAATCATCAATGTTTAGAACTTTGCTCTAATACCAAATGATGTGAACTCCCTTGGTATAGACCAAGAAATCCCAGAAGAATAGAATCAACCCAAGAAAGCTAAAGATTGGTAGAAACTGATCTTGAACTCAACCAAACCAACCAAAGTAAAATTAGGAATAAGACTCCTAATCTCTTCGGAGTAGTGGCAAGATAGCACCCAAGATACAGGATCAAAATCTCAAGGGAAATCAACCCTTATAAGTTCAAAATACTCAATAAAGTTCACTGATTTGGAAGAGACTTTCAAGCCTCCACAAGAGTTTACAGGATAAAGCTTAACCCTAGAAGTGAATGAAAGTGCTCTATATATAATGGGTGAGTGTCTTGGAGCCCAAAAATTACAATAAAAATGAGAAAGAAAATTAAAAAAGGCCTAACAAACGCAAGAAAATTTCTCGCCCAGTCGTGTGGGCGCACGAGTCATGGTGCGGCCGCACTATGTCGTTTGCTTGGCACCAGCACGCCGAGGACGGGCATACCGCCCAAAGAGGGCGGGCGCATCGCTATTTCTGTCAAAATCTGGCCCTTGCTGAGCACAACTATACGGCCGCATCGGCAGTGGCGTGCAGCCGCATGGTTCACAACTTAATTTCCTCCAATTTTCCTCCTAGTCCTTGAACTTCCTGATTTACTTCTTTTAGTCCTCAAGCTCAATTTCTTCATCACATTTGGTCCTAACTTTAATTAAAATGACTTTCCTTGGTTTTAAAGCATCCAAATCAAATCCGACCTTTAATGCTTCTCCCATTCGAACTTGGTTTATGAGATGTTGTACTAGCTCCACCATCAACTCTCGAATCTCTTTAGCTTTTCACCGTGTAATAGGGCCCGCTAATATATGAATTGAGCTTTGACCACCTCGGATCTCATCAGAGCGATACCTGTCTCGTTATGTTGTATGTGATACGACTAAACAATCATTTTGCACTAGGGAGTTGTAGTGTTTGCTAAGTATTTTGAAACTATATGGAACGAAACCTGTCTCGTTATGTTGTATGCGTCACGACTGAAGAGTCGTTTTGCCCCTTTGACTGCTATTGCTTGCTAAGTCTTTCAAAACTACATGGGATGATACATGTCTCGTTATCTTGTCCATGTCATGACTTAACAATCATCTTGCCCCTAATGTTTGCTAACAGTTAGAGGTTTGAAAAACGTTGGAAGGATACATGTCTTGTTGGTTCACATGTGTCATGATTGAACTATTGCTTAGCTACATTAACTACCCTTAATGTTCACCGCAGTTACTTTTTTTCAAATAGGTAGTCACAATACATGTTTCGCTCTATTGTACATGTCATGAATAAGTCATTTCTCTCCAATGACTATTGTTGGTATTTGCTAATAGTTAGATACGTTAATAGTTAGATATGAAGGTGTCTACTAACCGCTAGACCATTTTTTACTAGATTAAATAGACATAATGAAACGAAAAACCAACATTGAAAGTTGAGAAACGATTGAATGGATTTGAAAAGTTAAAATAATAAAGATACAGCGGATCCATAGTTCAATCATGATGTGTTAAAACTCTTGAAACATGACATATAGCTCAGCATGTTGAGCAAGATATTACCTCCTATTGAGAGAGATGAGAATGAATGGATTCGAATTACCTCAACAATGACAAGTTTGGGAAACCATACTTCTACGATAGGGGTCATTATGTACGTGTTCATCTCTAACACCTTAGGCCACACCTAGCCTATACGCACTTAACATGCACATATTTGTCAACTATTTATGAACAACTTGTTAGTAAATTGGTTTAGAAACAGAGTTGTTTATAAATTAAGTACCAAGCATACTTTGATCAATGATTTTGCCCGGTTTACACGTTGACAGATACGTGAAAAAATTCTTGATACGAGGCAACGTCAATTCTTTCATAAAATACTTAAAAGAACCTTCAAAAAGGAAACTGTCAATAAGAGTAAACTTTATTACAGAGCGATAAGTTGAGGCTCTAAATTGAATACTTAGTAAACAACAGCACTCAAAGGAGCAAAAAAATGTTCACTTCTGTCACATACAACATAATGAGAGCCTTTTGTTCCATGTAGTATCAAAAGACTTAGCACTGAACAAAGGAGAATAGTTGTTCAGTCGTGACATATACAGCATAACGAGACAAATATCGTTCCATACAATTTTAAAGGACTTAGCAAACATAAGCACTCAAAAGAACATAACGACTCTTCAGTCGTGACACATACAACATAACGAGACAGGTATCGTTCCATGTAGTTTCAGAATACTTAGCAAAAAATAGCACAAAAATACTCAAAATGACTGTTAAGTCGTGTAACAGGCAAGACAACTAGACATATATCGTGCCATGTAATTTCAAAAGACTTAGCAAGCATTAGCACTCAAATGACTAGAAATGGCATACAACATAATGTGACAGGTATAGTTCTATATAGTTTCAAAGGACTTAGCACACATAAGCACTCAAAAAAGCATAGCAACTATTTAGTCGTGATATATACAATATAACGAGACAGGTATCGTTCCATATAGTTTCAAAATACTTAGCAAACAATAGCACAAAAATGAGAAAAATGACTGTTAAGTTATGTCACTGGAAAGATAACGAGACATGTATCGTGCCATGTAATTTCAAAAGGCTTAGCAAGCATTTGCGCTCAAAAGAGCAGAACAACTGTTCAATCGTGGCACAGACAACATAACGAGACAGGTATCATTCCATGTAATTTCAAAATACTTAGCAAACAATAGTATAAAAGGCCCAAAACAACTTTTAAGTCGTGACACAGATAAGATAATGAGACATGTATTGTGTCATGTAACACACAAGGAATGTTCTTCACAAGTGGCTAGATACCATTGCTGTCACACCCCCATTATTTTATCCTATAATGTTAAGTTGTTTCTTTTAGACGAAGGTAGAAGCTTTTGTAGTCTTTTAATGAAACAAAAGACTAATGAGAGTCGTGACATGTCAATCAAATAAGTTTCATAAGTTTTTATCTAAATAGTGATATTATTAGATTTTTTCAATTCATCTAGGATTATTCATGAAATATCTTTTGCATTTCAAAACTTGTTTACACTCCTAGGAACATTTTGGTATCCATATCATAAGAATTGCTTCTCATGTTTATTAATTTGATTGTATGAATGGTTTCACTTGTTGAAGGTATATGTAAAAATAAGCTTGTTAAGGATTAATACCAAAGTAGATATACACAAGCAACACAACTCATTATATAAAAACTTATTTTATTGATTAACTGACCTTATAAAGGATTGAAGGTCTCTACATAGAAAATGAGAACCCCAATCTAAACAAAAGTTTTACTTATACCATGACATTACATATTATATATTTACCTTATATTTTATACATCCATATATTTATTCTACCATCTCCACTTTCTTACTAGGCTAGTAGTACATTAGAATTAAACCAAAAACATTGGCTTGTCATGCCGTATTTTATCATAGTGTAAGTGGGTGAGGGTGTAGGCACAATATATATATATATTATATTCATATGAAGTCCCTAAGTACATGCGAAACTCTAGTACATCTTTATAGTAGGCCCAATGTCCGTCTCTATCACATGCATAATCTTGCTTGAGTCCCAGTAGAGCCTCCAATCTTCGACTCGTTTTTCATAGACTCTATAGTTGATCATCTACAAAAGAGTGAAAAGATACTAAATGAGTACAAAGTACCCCGTGAGTAATACAATATTTTGGTTTGCCACTAATGTTATAAAAATTCTTTCATGTCACAAATGTAAGAAACATTAGAATGCACAAACCTTTTGAATGCATCATAGGAGCCCAAATACTAGAAATTCCTACTACCCGTGACGCGCCTTATTGCCTTTCAAATACCAAGATGGTAATGGCAATACAAATAGATTCACAAGAAAGCTCCGGTTGGCCTTTACCGGAATTCCACGCAATCATCAATCCATAGCAATTTCCACACTAATCTTTATCTTGGAGTCACTAGGTAGGTTATAGCATGGACCAAATCAAAACAAACCAATACAAAATGGGTAGAGGAGCACTAGTAGTTCTTATGCAAGAAAAGCATTTCAACAATATTCAAAACACATGCTCTTTTTTGAAACTTACTTGAAACTTATGCTAGCCAAAGGAAACCAAAATAATGAATTACTCACCTTTGCTCTTGTGTCTTTAAAGATTAGTGGATATTTGTGAGTGACAAAATACCTCCAAACCCTTGGTATATTCAAGCAAAGTAGGCTTTAGAGTGCGGATTCTATATGTATATGGAAGAGACTTTGTTTGAGGAGTTAAAAGAGTGTTTTTGAAGGTCTTCTGAAGATGTTCTAAGTGTGGCAATATTTATGGACGAATTTGCTTAACTATTTTCTAGAAATTCTTGGATTCCACCTATAATAAAATGTCCAAATGCCCTAGATAATTTATAAGCAACCAATGAGAATGGGAGATCGGAGGCACAAGAATTCATCTCCTCAAATCAAGTTGCCAAGTGTGCTTGGATTTATTTCATGTAAGGAAATTCCAATGTGTCCAAGTGTCCCTTAGATTTTTTATACTTATTTCCCAATAGACCCCTCAACTTAATGTATTTCATGTTTAAGTCCTTGTGCTTTCCACTATACTAATACAAGTGTCGCATTTGTGGTTAAAACATCCTTTAGCTCCAAACTCATTACCCGATTACATTTTGTCACTCCTATGGCCGCCCTACTCACCAATAAAATAGTCAATATTAAACTCAATTTATCTTTTCATTTTTCGTCAAGGTAAACATATTTACAAAGTTTTAGAAAATGACATAAGTTATTATGCAATGACTAAGTTTCTTTATCGATTGCTACTAATTGGAAAATATGCAAGAAGTGAGCCAATTATTATCCCAAGAATATTACTATGGAATTTTTGAATTTTTCCTCAGTGTTACAACTGTACTTTTTGATCAATGTCAATCTTCGTAGGGGAGACTGGTAATATACTCATCTTGTGGTTAAGAGCCATGATCTCTATTTTATAGAATTTCAAATTCACATTAACAAGCTCCTTGACCATTTTGTGCAGCTCCACATATGAAATGTGAGATAGAACAAAAATAACATTGACATTCTCTTTGCTATTCTATTTATATGTCCACACCCATCTAGCTTTATTATTCTTCTCAAACTCAACAAAGTGACAAATTATACCCACACCATTCTCCTAATATCTTTCACTGCAAAAAAAATGACAATTACAAATTAATGATTACTCATTTACAATATATGGGAAACATGTGAAATTTTAACTAAAAGTTGAAAAAAAAAAAGACAACGATTGTAGTATCGTTACGCATGATATACCAGAATGAACAGTCGTTATGGTTAATATATTATCTTTGCACTTTTAATCGCATGTCAAAATGGAAACCATAGGAATCAAAATAGATTATGAAAGAAAAACATAAACATTAGCTACCAGCTAAGAAATTAGATTATTTCAACAAATACCGAATGCAGTATCATTACACATAGCATTTCACGACTGTAGATTCCTTATGGCAGATATATAATGGCTAGAGTTTCTATATCAGAGGAAAACTAAAATAATGGTAAACACAATGATCTTAACTAAAAGTTGAAAAAAGAGAGATAACGATCGCAGTATCATTATGCATGCTACACCATGATTAAACTGTCGTTATGTTTAAGATATTAACTTTACACCTTTAATAGCATGTCAAAACGGAAACCATAGGAATCAACATGTTTATGAAATAAAAACAGTAACGTAAGCCACCTGCTAAGAAATTTGATTATTTCAACAGATAACAAATGCACTATCGTTATGCATTGCATTTCACAACTGTACATATGTTATGGCAGATATATAATGGTTGGAGATATATATAATGGTTGGAGCTTTTATATCAGAAGAAAACTAAAACCATAGTAACCACAACGATTGTACAATAAAAACAGAAAGAATGCCTACCTAATATCTTAGTTCTTCACATCTCTTCACCCTTTTTCTAAAAAGCACCAAAAGTTTCTAAAAATCTGCATAATGGGGGTAATTTCCTTCGCCTTTCTTCATCAACTACTCATAAACAATTCTTAATGGGATGAATTTATGGCTTTTTGAGCCAAGGAGAGATGGCATGCTGGAAAAGGAAGAACACGTTTGGACGGAAAGCAACGTACTCACCTGGTAAAAATTGGAACAGGAGGTAATTGTACTAAGCCCTAACAAAATAGTTGCAAGGGTATTTTAGTATTTTTGAACAAAAAGATATTTTTGACTTTTACAATCTCAGTATTACTAATAATTATATAAAAGGGCCATTTAGCCTTAAAAGTTTAGTGATAGGTCATTTAAATAGTAAGACCCTTTGACAAGGTCTAATAAATAAAGGCCCTATAAATTTTGGGGGCTTCTACTTCACCGGTCTTCTTTATCATTCGTTCTGCCGGAATCAGGTCACGGTCGAGAGGGAACTTGGGGTGGATCAGTGGTAGTTTTGGTTGGGGACTCAGTTTTTTTTGTGTATTAGAGAGAGAGAGATGGAGAGAGAGAGAGAGAGAGAGAGAGGAATTTGGGGTAGGACTTTGGGGTCTCAGCTCCAGCCAGTCATTTAAGTCAATTTCCATTTGTCAGACGTCCTTTTGTTCAGTCACTGGAACGGGAGGATGGGGAATGAGGGAGAGGTGGAGAGAGAGAGAGAAAGAGGATCGATAGGTTTGGGACTCTAATTTGCGGGCATCTGGACCTTATGTGACTACAGTATAGCTCAAATATGAAATTTCAAAATTTTTTATTTTTTTAGCCCAATCAGTCGTCACATTGCCCACCACGTAAGAAGCTGGTAGTGCAACCCCGCCATAGTATGGCGGATGAAAAAAACTGCAACTGAGGAAGGATATTACTTCTATATGGAACATGCTACAGTAACAATAACTTTGGTACAATTGGGTGGTAGCCCAAAAATAAATAGAGAAACTCCGATTTTTATGGCTATCAGTACATTAAAATTGCCGGCAGCCAAAAACAAGTACTAGTTTCGCTACTGCTGCCGGTAGCCTAAATAAAATAGGGGAGAAACCCCCATTCTCCTTTCTCTCTCCATTTTGTAGCTACCGCCCGGAACGCTCTCCTACCCCAATTTTTTCCCAAAGCGAAAAATCGGCATAACTCTAATATAAACCAATTTACAATATCATTACGCATTCGGGCTTTGATTTCAAAGAGAATAGTTGGAAAAGATGCGGTGGTGGTAAGGGGTGAATGGATGGGGAATATAAAATGGATTGATGAGTAAGATAGTACATATATGAATCTATCAAGAATTTTATTATGTCTACTAGTAGGCTAGTTATTATGCATACTTGTATACTTGACATCTATTTAAATTGGGTTTTAATGGTTAAGTTGGGGTAGATGTTGTTTAGATGAATGCTACATGTACAGGTATGCATAATAACCAGCTTACCAATAAACATAATAAAATTATTGATGAAGGGTAAAATTGTCCTTTTAGAAAGAGTTAACGGCAAAATGGATGGAAACATTAGTAGGGCTTAGGTGCAATTTTTTTCTCTCTTTTCTTTTATTTCACCTTCTCCCTTTTTTTTTAATTAATGCAGAAAGGCAGTAGGGAAAGACATGGAAACTAGGGGAGAGATGGATGCGATTTGAA
>CAVNYN010278557.1:0-18072 GCA_963692815.1 Nyctanthes arbor-tristis
TCTAGCACCATTATGACTTCATATGATGTTATATGGACATATTGTGTATATTGAGATACTCCACATGGTAATATGACACTATATGTTTGCTATTTTTAAATTCACCTAGGCTTTATTTAGGGAAATATTGCTTCTTGTTCATAAATTATTATTGTGCTCACAATTCAATAATTTCACCTTAAGTAATTATTAGGAAAAATTAGGGAATAAAGGTGTTTTTAGGACTTATTGTAAAAATAAGAATTACAGTGTCTTCTTTGTAAAAATCAGGCGAATCACCCCCCATCATCCAATCCCACCCACCACAGGATCAATCATCGATCTTATCCTCTCTCTTTGTGTTCACCTTCATCCGCCATCCACCCCTCTCTTTGTTCATCTTCATCTGCCATTACGAAGGTTCTTCCTCCACTACAGTCATCAAGGTTTGCGCCGTGGCCATCGCCGCTTAGTTCCTCTTCATATATTATATATAAATCGCAAAATCGAGGTTTAAAATCAGGTCGCGAAATCGCGATATGGTTTTAGATCATGATTCTATGATCAAAAATCTCAAACTACCGGAACAAGGTTGTAGGAATTTGGAGTTGTTTGGTTTGATTTTTCTTCTATTTTTTGCTTAATTTTTGGCCTGCTATGATTTGAATGGGGTTTTGATTTCAATTGACTATGTTGTTTTGGTAACAAGGTTGTAGGAATTTAGAGTTGTTTGGTTTGATTTTTCTTCTATTTTTTGCTTAATTTTTGGCCTGCTATGATTTGAATGGGGTTTTGATTTTAATTGACTATGCTGTTTTGGTGTTTGATTGGTGAGTTACAGGCGAGATTCTTGTTTATGGTGATTGCGATAGTGGTTGTTGTAGTTTTTAGCAGTTATTTATATTGTTTTCGGTGAGTGTGGTGGAGGTGTATGTTGTGACTTGGTGTGTCCGGCGAGTGTTGTGACCGTCGACTTTCGTTTTTTCTTTTTTTTTTCCTGATTTGCGGCGACAGCGTGTTCCGCCGGTGGTAGTATTGTGATTGACGAGTCACAAAGTTGTGACTCACTGGACTTGGTTGTGATTGACGAGTTGTGGTTGTTGTATATTGTTGTGGCTTTGTTGTTATGGCGAATTGTGGTTGTGGTGACTTAACTGTTTAGGCGAAATGTGGTTGTTGTGGCTTGGTTTTTCCAATGAATTGTTGGGTTGTTGTGACTCGATTGTTTCGGTGAATTATTGTGTTATTGTAATTGTGCGTTCCGCGAGTTGTTTTTATTGTGATTGTGTGTTCCAACGAGTTTTTTTGTTCTTAGTGTTTTGGCGATCTGTTTTTATTGTGACTAAGTGTTTTGGAGTTGTATTTGTTGTGACTAGGTGCTTTGATGAGTTATTTTTATTGTGACTTGGTGGTTTAAAGTTGTGTTTGATTTTTTTGGCGAGATGTTCTTGTTGAATTTAACCTTTCTAAAGTCGGGTAGCTAATCTTTAATTTCTAGCAAGGGAGTTCCCTAACCTCTAAACCTTTTTGCCGGTCCGTAACTTTTGATTTCTAGCAATAAAGGCTCCTAACCTTTACAAGTGTTGAATTTAATCCCCTAACCTCTGGTTTCCAATAGTGGATGTCTAAAACCTTTATACATATACAATTTTCTTCACACGGAAACGATGCTCACTTCTTAATATGGGCAACTTTTATGAGCACCTCGTATAAACCTAAATGCGTGTACATCCCTAAATTCGTGTGAGGTGCTCACTTTAAGAAGTGAGAAAAGTGTTCAGGGTAAAAAGAACGGAACAAACGTAGTACTAATGTATGCATGCATGTATGTATGTATATTATATATTAATGTGAAAATCAGAACTTTTCAATGATAAATGTGAATTGTCATTTTGGAAAGATTGTTAGTTTCTCAAGTACTGGCTTTGTATAAAGTAATCCCTTTGCATATGTAAATGTGATTTGATTAGTAAAGAAATAATTACAAGTTCATTTGTCGAATTATTTTTTTACTTAAGAAAAACGTATTTAGAAACGACATTTGAAGAAATGTAATTAAAAAAATGAAACCAAACAACTCGCCAAATAGAAATTCAAAATTGCGATTATATCTAAGTATGAAATATAACTAGAAGAACACTTGGAATCTAAACGATTGGAAGCTGATGTACAAGTTTCATTAGAGAGGAATCACGAGGATATAGATTTCCTATCATCACTTGGAAAACATTACAACATTAATGACCAAATATAAACAAAAAGGTAGATAAATATGTACAAAAAATCGGGGGAAATAAAAAGAAGAAAAAAAAAATCACTTTCCTCACACAAAGGAAGAAGGACTCACTAGTCAATTCCAGCTCCTATCCTTTCCTCTCTTATATATTCTACTTATTATATTAATTATATATACTTATTATATTAATTATATATTGTGAGATGGTATAATTATAATACATAATATATAACATACATTACATAATACCCCTTAGGGTTCCCTATTTTACAAAAAGACCATTTTATTATCACAAAATTATCTATTCTCTGATGAATTAACGGTCCAGAGCGCTCAATACAATCATGGCAACACAAATACAAGTACAAATTAATGAACAGATAAAATATAATTATTGTACTCATCATATATTACTTTTAAGTGAACAGATATCACATGAGCCACAAACACTTATGTCGAATCATGTGTAGACTTTTTGTGTACAAGTAAAATAATTCATGACGAAAACTAACCAATCGAAACCAGTCGGGCTCTTTGGCTCAGTCTGATGCATGGATACCGCGGATGTCAATTTCTTCCTAGTCAATTTCTTGAAGTTCCCACCATGCGTATTTGCTAAAATGCCCCAAGAAAACCAATATTGTAAAAGATGCCCCAAAAGTTTAACATGTAACAAATACCACCACAAAACTTTATATACAAAAGAGTTTCGAGACACTTACGTGAAAATGGAGAGCTGGGAGTGCTGCTAGCACAGGACGGAGAATTAGGAGCCGACCCGGAATCAAGAGCAGTGTTAAGAGCGCGAGGCGAGCTAGCGTTGGACCGGAGAATAGTGATGCTCCGAGAAATCAGGATTTGATCAGCAAGTAGTGGAGGAATTTCCAGAGGCGGTGGAGCGGACGAAGGGCCGCACGTAGAGTTGTACTTACGGAGTTTTCCGAGGCCAGAATCCAGCATTGGTCCAGTTAGTGTTTCGTCCGAGCGCTTGTGAAGAAAACCCATGATGAGAAAAAAATTTTAAAATTTCTTTAGTTTTTTTTTTTTTTCCTTTTGTAACAACCGAAAAAAGATGATGTTTCACCAGTTTCAGGTGGGAAAAACAGCAGCGGCGTACCACCTGATATACGACTGTTACAAAGAAGGAAGAAGGAGGAGAGATAATATAATGTTCGATGTAATCTGGTTTCTTTTTTTATTGAGATGGAATAGAGAGAGAAATTAGGGTTCTTATAGAGAGAGGGAGAGAGAAGTTAGGTAAAAGAAGTCTATGGTTGTCTGAAGATGGATGGCTCCTGCTAATATGGCTCCCTTTTAGAAGCCACTGAAATTTTGTTGGAACTGTGATTCTTGGTGATGGAGGTAGATGGAGTAAATAAAATATTTTTATTGGAACTTTAGAATTATCTCATTTAAATAATGTTGTATTTTAATTTTTTTTCTTTAAGATTTATATTGCACGTGCAATAAATTATCCTCGGTTGTCATTAAGTTAAAAAAAAAATTAGAAATTTATCAACCATCATGCGTTAAAAAATCTCCTGCATCACTTTGACCCTCACTTGAAAATTTTAGACAGTGAAAGCGCAAATGATCCCACCAAGGTTGATACGGCTGGTGACTGCGCTTGAACAAGCAAGTTAGCAAATTGACGACAAATAGAAATGTGAACCAATGTCTAAAGTTTTTAACTAGTAAATTAATGGATCTGATTTACCTCTTAGCATTGTATGGTAATTGATGAATCGCAAATTTACTTAGATGAAAAAATTATGGTAAACAGAAAATGTGTGATTCACTAGCTCTTGTCTGGAAATGTTCTAGCGCCACATGTGTGGTACGTTATGGCACCACCATACATACGGTGCTAGATTGCCACTCAGCTCTTGTCTACTTTTCCTTTTTTTTTTTTATTTTCTTCAATTTTGACATTAAAATTGTACTCTTAAATGAGTCGTTGACGAGCAACTCGTAAGGTGAGGATAGCACGACGGCTCAGTATCCCACTGACATCATCTGTTAGAGCTGTAATATGTACTCTAGTCATACGTATACATAGACTGTCATATACATCTGAACTAGTGATCACAATGGCCCCCACTGTGACAGCCTGACAGGGCATAGAACACGGGCCATGGAAAACAAATACTTAATTGAAAATTGCAAACAGGAGAAATTCTTCTAACTTTAATCTGGGCTATAACATGCAGCCAAATGAGTCGTCAAAAAGTAGTAGCACACGATTTCAATCTTTGGGAAGAAATTAACGTGAAGGGGAATCGAGAATTGAGGGGTGGGATTTGTGGAATAGAAGTAGACCTCTCTCTCTCTCTCTCTGTTAACTTCTCCTGTTAATGTTAATTCACAGTTAATGTTACATATAGGCTGCTGAGTTGTATTAAGGCGCTCATGGACTCTTCTTACTGGCTGGACAGTAAAAGTGATTCGAGACAGTTGCTAGACTTTAACTCCCACAATGGAGTCGTATTGTATTAACATAATTGAGTCGTATTGTATTATCATAATTGACTTATGATAGCTAGATTGCTCTTATGATAACTCCCACAATGGAGTCGTATTGTATTATCATAATTGACTTATGATAGCTAGACTTTAACTCCCACAATGTATTAGCTAGATTGCTCTTTTTAAAAAATAATATAGGACGACACGTGATATATATAGTCACTTTTTTTGGGGGAGGGGGAAGGGGGCCTTTTATTTATTTCATTACTCAATGAATCATCGCCTTAAACTAAAGCAGCATGCAATCAGTTCAAGTACAAAGATCTCTCGGTAAAGCCTCAGTTGCTATATGGTTTAGGCAATTATATTCCCCTCATGTGGAATGGGGAAGTTAGGCTACGACTATATTTGATATCAGCTATCATTTGACAATGTGCTTTATATAGTTTGCTCTACGTCTGTGAGCCTTTCCACTAAGCTCTCTTGCATGGTAATGTAACCTCCAACCCATTATTAAGAGTAATTAGGTGATCTCACAAGTTAAAAGATTTTTTTTTTTTTGAAGATTTTCGTAAGTTCAATATAAGTAAAATAAAAGTAAACCGGTAAATATCGTTATAAAATAAATATAACGATAAATTAAATGAGATCATTTTTGCAAAATCAATAACATTTAAAGTAAGTTATAAAATATAAGTATATAAGTATATAAAATATAATAGCATATAAAATAAAATAAAATATCATTTTTGCCGATCTGGTATCATGGATATGGCATCATATAGTGTTAGACCCATGTGATGTATATCTAGACACGTTATATTTTGATGCAAGTCACATAATTATATAACACTGGATAGCTAGTGTCATATATATAGTGTTGTATCATTTTCATTTGAGATATGTCACATGATTTTAGGACACTATACGATTTCATACATATAATATTAAATTATTTTCTTTTTTTAACATCGATATTAAATTAATTTCATTTTTTTAACATCGATATTAAATTATTTTCGAAAACATGAAAAACTAGCAAAAAAACTTTGAGAAGTGCCTAAAGAACAGAAAAACATAATTTAAAAAAAAAAAAAAAGCTTTAAAGCAACATAAATAAAAAAAAAAAAAACCATATAAATGGCGGCTTATCTATCAGCCATGCAAGTGGGAAGCCGAGCTGACCCAACAACTAATTGAGGATAAGCTGACTTTTGTCATCTTTTGCTAGACAGCCAGGCGCAGAGTTTATTAAATTTTACCACGTCATCATAGGATAAAGGTTGAAGCTCAGATCTACCAATACTTTCTATGTGGATCCATGCTGTCACGTGATTGAGACGGTCTTCCCTTGAAGCTTTGCGCACTCTTCTCACGATCGACTTTTCAGTGTGACAACCAATTAAAAATATATTGAATTTATCAACTAATTTAAATTTTAAATTTTAAATATATAGTAACACTATATTTAATCACATATTTAATAGGATGTAAACTTTCACATCATTTTAATTATTACCTCTACATGGCACAATTAAATCTCGACACTTGTACAAAATTTAAACTTTAAATTTATTTATAAACTCACATTTTTTTAAATCCTAACTTTTTCCCCCTTCTTTTTTTTTTTTAATACGCACTTTGTAGAGGGGATTATTTTAGAGCTTGTTTGGTATGATTTATTTTTTCTATTTATAAATTATTTGGTATGATTTATTTTTTCTATTTAAAAATTCACCTATCATGATTTGACTGTTGATTTGACAACTACTCAATAATCACCATATATTTTAAAATCCAATTAAATATCCACCACTCATTTCCACTCATTATAAATTCTCTTTATAAATTATAAAAATAAATCATACCAAACAAGCTCTTAATTACTAGTTGGTTTTTTGTTATAAGTTTGTAAATATTAATAACAGTACAAAATGAAATGAACAATTCATTGATGTATCAATAAAAATCAATCTCATAGCTACATCTATTAAAGAAAACAATGAATAAATAGCACCATCATTGATAATAAATTAAATAAAGTAGCTCACGTGTGTTTGCCTTTTAACTTCACTTATAATCATTTAGTGCCACCTATACTATCACATAGATTGGTGTTTAACGTCACTGTCACTAGTGCTACATAACATTATTCAATAGGGTAATATATAACCTCATCAATTATATTTATTTTGGCTTAAAATAATTGTCAGATATATAATAAATGACAATAAACACAAGATTAGGATTATGCTCATTAGTCATCAGATCCTAAATTTTGTAACTGTTTCTAGGTTTTGTAAATACATTCATTAATATTGCATATCGATGGGCAATCCTTAATTGCTCAGCAGTACCCAAATGATTATGTGACAAAGAGTGGATCGACGGTAGAAATTTTTGATATTATAGTTTTTTCCCCTTTAATTTTGTGGATACATTTTTACATTATAGTTATCCCACTTAAAATTTGTATCTAAAATTAAGCAGAGACTTTAGGTAACATCAGCAGCTCATCATTGACCACTATATACTAATTAACTGATATTTAGCTATAATCATCTTAGGAAAACTAGTGTAGCACCCATGCAAAGCACAGAAAGAATAATGTTCAAAACTATTCAAACAACAATCCAAATTCATCCAATAATCCTTTTGTATGTATGCTTCAATGGGAAAGTCTTATAACCATCAATTAATACTTTTACAACTGCAAAACAATTCATTAGCACGTCTACAAAAGAAATAAAGTTTATTGCTCTATGAAAGCATATACATGTCGGAAAAAAATCCATTGTAATACTCTAGTGAATCAGTTGCCCAGTAATAAAAATATCAAAGTTATTAATTGTGGAGTGTAATTATTAAAAGATAAATTCTATAGAATACATTAGTTAATTAGTTGTCTAATAATAAAATAAAAAGAAACAATGTGAAATTAAATATCATTTAAGAAGTAATCTATCTAATATTAAATTAAATGATAACGATGTGATGCTGATAATTTTCTAATTGTATATTGAACTGAAATTAAATATCATTTCAATTGGAACATGAGATCGGAAGAGCACACGTCTAATAGATCCTTTCGCATACTTACAAATAAATACATATTTTTTTTTTAAAGGGAGATGACAGAAAAGAAATATACGAAGTCCTCTATTTGCAAATACAAACATAGAAAGCTCGTCTCAATTTTACTCTTCAAGTAGCTACTTGAGCTCAGCAGCCAACAGAAAGCACCCCCGTTTTTCACTTCAATAATTTTCGTTCTTGTTAATTGTAACGTCACCGCGATTGCACACCCAAAAAAAAAAAAAAAAAATTGAATGGAATTTTTAATAACATGAATGGAGGTTGAGGTTTATATTTTTTATTACAATAGTTTACATTTTTTATTAAAACATAAAAATCCTTCCACATTCAGTCACAAAAGCGGAATATTCACATACAGGAAAAGAACTTTAAAAAAAGAAGAGTAGTGTTTAAATTAAAAAAAGAAAAGAGTTAATACTGTAATTTAAAATTTACAAAACCATCCTCATTCTTAAACCCCACGCCACCCCAAGCTACCCCAAAGGGGGACCAATCAAATATTATGAATATTCAAGATAATAAAGTTGAAATAGGGATAGAGTTGACCTTATGAAAGAAATTGAAACTGATAACAAAGGCGAGAGACGCGAAAATTCCAAAATCTTCATATGAACTCATTGAGAAAATTGCATAATAATTGCATGAACAAAAGTGATTGTGTGGTTGATTTAGGGTTGGAAATTGAAACTCATAGATGGAAAGATTGAATCAAAATGCAAGGGAAAAAAAAGAATTTAGGAACAATTGAAGAAGATTCAAAAAAAAAGAAGGAAAGCTGAAGTAAAAGATATGGGAGAGAGAAACAAAAGAAAATTTATTTTAAGAAGAGAATAAGATGGCTGCGGTAAAATAAGAAGGTTACTGCAATGCAGCTGTACCTATAGACACTGCGTAAAAAATGCGGGAAAATTGAGGTACCTATAGGCATAGCTATCCTTGACTTAAGAATATATAGATAGATACTATGTGCAGGTAATGATTTATCTATCTTTTACAAAATAGGGTAAATTCACCCTCGTATCTTTAAATTATCTTTCTTCAATCTTACACAGTACACATAAAATAAGATTGTAAATTAACCCCATTTTTTAAAAGATTATTGAATGTTCTCCTACAAATCGTAATCCCCCGTTGCAAAACAACATGGATGGTACGAAGCACACAAACAAATGGAAGAGGTAAAGTACCACATGGCCCCCTATTTTTGTAATCCCCCTCCTTAGAATTTTCCAACAAGCACCCCACTCCAAAAGCAATTATGGTGACAATTGCCATATGATTATATATAAAACAGATTTTAGTAAAAATAGTCTAACATCCTATATATGGCAACATATAATGCCAAATGGCCACATGACGTGTATCGGACACGCCACATGGTCGTAGTGTCCCATGAGATCGTGTTTCAATGCCTGACGCGTGGTCATACGGCACTGTATAGTGCCATAATGGACTATGGGTTTTAGGACTTAAATTATACAATAAATTAGGGCTCTGGACTCTTGAATCTACATGTAAACTCTTAGTTCATAATAAGTATCGAGTTCAGTACTCGTAGAGTGCTCATATTTTTTCCAGCAGTGCTCTATTGATTGATAGATGAAACTTGGAACAACATTTAAAACATATCACCTGGTAGGGTTGAAAATGAAATAACAAAAAGCCTAATATAATATACAAAGTATGGCCGTAACTCGGTACTGACGTTTGCCCTTTTTTTGTAAGTAGTGCTTTTTGATTTCATGTTCCAAAATATCATTCGACAAAGATATCATAATATTGACATTTTTAAAATCAATTAACTTCAATTAATTGCATATAAGGTATGCCTTTATATTCTCATTAATTATTCAACCTCATTATAATGGATAATATATATTGTATAATAATCTCTAATATAAAAGGTGAATTCTCATAAAACATTTGAATTCAATTTTTATCCCTACATTTTTCTTTTAGCGTCTACATTGCACATTTTCCTTGTTCTAACCCATTTATTACAGTCCATTTATTTATTCCATTTTATCCTTAATGCCTCATACAATTCAACATGAGTACTATAAAGAATATTTTACGCGATAAAGAATTGCAAATATGCCTATTTGACTTGATATGAATGATAAAGAAGATTGCATTAATTTACTTTCAATATGAGCTGTTTTTGCGCTTCGAAACTTAGTGAAACAGAAAGAAATTATATTTTTGTATTTTAATATATTGATTTTGAGAGGAAGTGTATATGATTCTCCTCTTCTTTTTTGTTGTTGAACATAAAGCCACAAATTTATTTTAATATACATCATTGTAACAACTAAGTTAATATGGACTTTTGTCATTTGCGAAATAAATACAATATGAAAGTTAGCAGTTGTATGATTTATTTTTTCCCCTTGCAAGGCACCATGTCCAATTGATATGCGGATTGTATTAATGTTTGGCTGGAACACAACTAAGCTCAGGAAGAAAATATTCTCGAAGACATTTAGGGTGCATTTGATTATAAGCATGAATTCACTTAAAAAGAAATAATTTTATTGTCAACTGAATTACCGATAATTAAATAATTAAATTTCATAGAAAATAAATTGCAAAGCATTTGATTGGAAGTGAAATTCTCAAGAAAAAGTGTGGTTACCTAGAACACAAAAAACATACATCCCCAATAAGAAAACTTTGAAGTGAACCATGGTTCTAATCTCTATTGCACACATGTAATAGCACACAATGAGAGAAGAAACTATCAAGAGGAACTATTTATGTGTATGTTTAAAACCCAAAGTTACTCTCTAAACAATACATTTTCCATCTCTATTACACATGTAGTGGGTGATAATTAGATAATTTATGTGTGAGTTCGCACACAGGGATTATTCAATTATCACCTGCGCAAGTGTGCGTCTGATGCGTGATCAAAACTTGGGGGGCCAAAGGGAGATAAATAGTGCAATTTGTAACGACCGGTAATTCTAGAAATAATTAAGTATGGAACACAATTTTATCTAATGAGTATAAAACTTGTTCAATTTTATTAACGGGCATAAATTCTTAGCGCATTACCAACAAGGTAACGCCGGTTCAATCATTTGAAAAGAGTATCATCCTTACAAGTCATAGTATGTTATACACTAGAGCTTTTCTCTTCTATATGGAAAAATGCTTCTTTGAAATTTCCTTAGAACAAGATTAAATGTTGGGGGAAAAAGTCAAGCGAAAAAATGCTAAGGGGAAAAAACTAAGGGTAAAAAACCTATTTTCAAAAAATGTATAGGGAAAAGGTGAGAGGGGGAGGGGAATATTACGTGACGGTATATTATTAGATTGGAATGAGAGTGATACAAATTCAATGAAGAGGAAAAAGTCAAATGAGGCTAAATTTAGCCCCTCATTTGGCTTTTTCCCCCCTCAAAATAACATTTTTCACCCCAAACCAATACATTATTTGAGTTTTTTTTTAGAGGGGACCAAAATTTAGGTTTCCCCCTACATTAATCATGCTCTTACTTACTTACTTACTTGTAGGGTGACTTGGTACAAATGTGACTTTTTACTTATAAAATGTCTAAACTTGTTTTGAGATTTTAACGACAAAAACATAAATATGCACACACCAAGTCCCTCAATAAGTAAGTGTGTAAGGGAAAGTAATACATCTCAGACAACCTAACATCTTTTTACTGAGTTGGACTTGGTCGATTTTAATTTATAATTTGCCAAAAATTGTATCACTAAATTTGTTTCATAACTTTTTTTTTTTTTTTTTTAAATTTACCCATGAACAAAATTGCAAAAGTTGAGACATGAAGTGAAATTTACCCCTAATTACCCGAGAAACACTCTCCCTCTACTCTTTAAAACCCAACCCTGAAAATATCTAGAGTAATGATACTAGTACTGTGATATTTTACCCGAGAGAATACCTGAGCCGAGATATCACGATAAGTTGAATACCCCAACCCCCCACCCGATTCCCAAACCACCAAAATTGGCTCACACGTTCAGATTTCAAAACAGATCGCTCCCTCCCTCCCATTTGAGAACCCAACGCTCCCTCCCCTCCCCAAACAGGGACAGAGCCCATTAAAGCCGAGTGCAGTCCAGGGACGGCACTCAACCTCCGAGTGGTCCAGTTAAACCTGGGCTATCGCAATGGCCCAAGCAGAAAAAAGGTTTTTTTTGGTACCAGGCTTCAAGCAGGCCGAAAGTTTAAAAAAAAAAAAAAATTATGGGATATTTAGACTTATACCTTCAAATGGTAAATAATTTGGATAAAGGCGTGCAAAAGTTTTATGCCTAGAAATTTGGGCAAAAATACGGTGCAAAAACATGCTTATGGCTAAATTTGTTAAGCGATAACTTGAAAAATACAAAGGTTTTTTACACACTTTTTAAAATTAAAGTACATGATGATTTTGTTTTTAAATCAAGTGTTTCAATTGTTTTTATACACAACAATCACAATATACCAAAACATCGAGTCACATCAAAACTAACTCGCCAAAATATTAAGTCAGATCAAAATAACTCGTCAAAATACCGAGTCAGATAAAAAAAACTCGTCAAGACACTGAGTCACAACAAAAACAACTCGCCAAAACACCGATTTAAATTAAAACACAACTCTAAAATACCGAGTCACATCAAAACAACTCACTAAAATACGAAGTCACAACAAGAATAACTCGCCAAAATGCCGAGTCAAAATTAAACACAATTCCAAAATACGAAGTCACAACAAGAACAACTCGTCAAAACACCGAGTCAAATCAAACACAACTCTAAAACACCGAAAAACAATAAAAACAATTCGTCAAAACATCGAGTCACATCAATACAACTCGCCAAAATACTGTGTCACAACAAAAATAACTCTTCAAAACACCGAGTCAAAATCAAACACAACTCCGAAACACCGAGTCACAACAAAAACAACTTGCCAAAAACACCGAGTTAAAATTAAACACAACTCCAAAACACCGAATCACAATAAAAACAATTCGCCAAAACAAATCATTAAAATCCTATAACGCAAAAGACTAGTGAAATAACTAAATTAATAATATTGCTATGTTCAACAAATCATTGAAACAATAAGAATAACATCATTTTACGTGTGTCCCCATGCCTTTGCGTTTGTTTTTGCTTTAGATTCACAATGAATCGGGACTGAACAATTCATTCGTGGAACCTTCTAAAGGTAATCTAGCTTTTGATAGATGAAATTGCATTTTGAAAGAAGAGTTCTTTGAAGTCATTGATGGCTATCATTCATGGCTTGTTTTTTTGAATAGTTTCCTCTCTTCTGTGAAGCTGACATTGCCTGTGAAGTCGCTGCCGCGGCCGCGGCCGCCACATAGCCTCTCCTGTTGTGCAGCATCCTGTGTCGCCATAGAATGTATTTGATTTTTGAAAGTTTAAATAAAAAATTCCCAAATTACAAATCCTAATTCACAAAATTAAAACCTAAATTGAATCTATTGAATTATACGAATGTCGGGAACAAAGAAGAAGGAAGGAAGGAGTGGCGAACGTTCGGGGCGGAGGCTGCGGTTTGTTGCTGTGGTGGCACGACGGGAGGACGGAGAGGGCACTGGGTGAGATGAGAGCGTAATGTTGTTAATAAATATATTAATTAATATAATTTACACATAATTTGTCAAAAGAGACCACCTAATCCTGGTTCTTAAAAGTATATGGTTAAAAGAGCTAATTCACCTAATTATTCCATATGTTAAACCATAAAAAGATTGTATGCCGTGTCCTTACTCCATTTCACAAACCAATTAACATTATTAGCTAAATGGATTAAATATATGATTTTATTTGAATTGATCAAATTAGTGTTACTACTAAATTAAAAAATTCACATATAAAAAAAAAATCTCTTAGAACAATTACTTAATCAAGTCACATATAGATAAAGTCATTTAATTAACAAGTTTTGTTGTAACTTTCTCATTATAAAGTCACATTTAATGTAACTTTCTCATTATAAAGTCACATACATATTAAAATATTAGATTTATACAAAAAATCGCATGCCGTGGAACTTTTTATTTGAAAAAGTCGCATAATGATTAGTTGTCATTTACTACATATGTGTCTTATAGTCGGTTTTAAAAAGTCGCGTTCCATGTAACTTTTTCAATTAAAAGTCACATACAACTAAAATCATAGGTTTACATAAAAATCGCGGGTTATGTACATTTTTATTTTAAAAAGTAGCATAATAATTATTTAGCATGTACTACATATCAATTGTAAAAAGTCATAGTCTATGTATCTTTTTCAATTAAAAAGTCACATAAATGTTTTTTTTATATAGAAAAAAGTCACATAAATGTTAGAATCATAGATTTATACAAAAATTACGTGGAGTGTAACTTTCTGTTTTAAAAGTCGCATAAAGATTTTTTTTTTTAAATTCAATGTGTGACTTTTTATTAAATAGTTACACATTAATCTATAAAATGCTTTTTTTTTTTAAATAGTTACACAAATGTGACTTTTTAATATCTTATGCGAGTTTTTAATTTAATGTGATATTTTTTATTAAAGTAACATGAAACTAAATTAATGTAATCTATAATAACTTAGTGAAAATTTTATAATTTAAATTAATGGCTAACCCGCCCACATGTATAAAACTAAGAACATCAAAGTACATTATTTCAAGCCCCATCCATGCCATATTATTGGGCTGCCTTATTGGGCCAGTAATCGGGAGGAAGCCCCATACGTGCCGTATTTTTACCACATTGAATTCTCGGATGAAGCTTTGGACGTAAATTTCAAACACCAGAAGCTTTTAAAGAACTCGACCTAATTTTCCCAAAAATTATTGGGCCCAGCAAAAGAATAAAACCCAATTTCTTTAAGCCCAAAACAAATTAAACATCTCCAGGAGCCCAATTACATACAAGATCCATACAAACAAACGATCAGACTTCAAAGAAATTCAGAAACAGAACTGAACGTTCTGCTGGACCGCTGCTACTGCCATTATGTTCTCAGTTCTTCCACCTCAACAATCGATAGTTCGAGACTTTGAGTTTGGGTGTTCGATAACTTCACTTAGGCACTTTTCTGACGACTTGATGATGGGAACCGTGTAATGACCAGGGAGAAAAACACTTAAAATTGACAAGAAAATAAGTTTTATTTTAATTGTTGATGATGAATGAAAACACTTAACAGTGATTTTCCATTAAATAGGTAGCTAGACTTGGCTGACAGACTACTTCCCATAAATAAGCAATAATGATAAACTCCTAAACTTAAGCAGCAATTATAGAAGAAATCAATCAAGGAAATCAATTAAGTTATTCTAATCTTAAATTAAGTAAAATCCATTACAGTCCCTCCCCCTTATGGAACGCCTTGTCCTTAAGGTGTAAAATGTGGAAATCTTTCTTGCAGCTTGAATCAAGAGTTGGGTAGCTGGCTTGTTATTCCGCTTAACCAGTCGACGATCCAAAACAGCAATTGGTTCCAACTGTAGCCTTCCATTAGTGTCTGTGGGTGGAAGATCTACATGAGGAACCACTGAATCTCCTACCTTCTTTTTAAGGAAAGAAACATGAAACACACGTGTGCTCTTCCGATCTCTATTGTTTGGCAACTCCAGTTGATACGCCACCTTCCCTACCCGTTTGATAATTTTATAGGGCCCAAAGAACCTAGGGGATAACTTTTGGTTTCTTCTCAAAGCTACAGAAGTTTGTTTGAAGGGCTGCAAGCGTAAATAGACCATATCTCCCTCTTCAAAATCCCGTTCAATTGATGCTTATCTGCTTGCTGCTTCATTCGGTTCTGGGATTGAGATAAATTCTGTTTCAATAACCGGAGCATTGCATTTCTATCCTGCAACTCTTGATTAACTGCAGCTACCAACGACTCTCCTGAATTATGTGAGTGAAAAACCTGGGGTTGTATGCCATAAACTATCTCAAAAGGAGTCATTTTAGTAGACAGATGATAGAAGTGTTATACCACCACTCTGCTAGAGACAACCATCGAATCCAATCCTTGGACTGATCACCAATCATACATCGCAAGTATTGTTCTAGACATTTGTTTACTCTTTCAGTTTGGCCATCTGTTTGGGGATGGTAAGCTGAACTCATTTGCAACTTCACATCCTGTAGAGTAAACAATTCTTGCCAAAATTTACTAGTAAAAACAGGATCTCTGTCACTCACTATAGTTTTTGGCATCCCATGAAGCTTGAAGATGTTGTCTAGAAAAACTTTAGCCACTTCCTTAGCAGTATATGGGTGGTTTAATGGCACAAAATGAGCATACTTGCTAAGACGGTCTACCACCACGTAAATCACATCCTTCCCAGGAGATTTCGGCAATCCCTCGATAAAATCCATAGAAATATCAGTCCAAATCTGAGCTGGTATAGGCAGCGGTTGAAGCAAACCCGGGGTTGAAATATTTTCTAATTTGTTCCTTTGACAATTATCACATGCAGCCACATATTTGGAAACATCTTTACTCAATTTTTGCCAGTGAAAAGTCTGCTTAATCCTTTCAATTGTCTTCTTCACACCTGAATGTTCCCCAACTGGACCATCATGAGCCTCCTGGATAATTAAGTGCTTAAGATTGGAGTCAAAAGGTAGCCACAAGCGGTTACCTCAATTGCCTATGTGCCCATGAATATTTCGGGTATCTAGCAGGATCAGATTGTATTGCCTTTATTAGCCCTTGAGTGTTGGGATCCTCTTCCCATTCCTTGCGTAATTGCTCCAGCCAATTTGAAATTGGCATAGAGATAGCCATCATTGTTATACTTCCCTCAAATTGCCCAGATAATGCATCTGCCACTTTATTTTCAGACCCCTTTTTATGGACAATTTGATAGTCATAACCCATGAGTTTTGTCAACCATTTGTGTTGCAATGGGCTGGTGATTCTTTGATCAAGCAGGTATTTCAAACTAAAATGATCTGTGCAGATTTTGAAATGTGTACCCAACAAATACCCAACAAATAAGGCCTCTATTTTTGCACAGCAAACATCACAGCCAATAATTCCTTCTCATAAGTTGATAACCCCAGATTCTTGGCTGATAGAACTTTACTAATGAAAGCAATTGGTCTTCCTTCTTGCATTAATACAGCCCCTATTCCTTTTGTAGAAGCATCACATTCTACCAGAAACTGCTTGCTAAAATCTGGCATTGCTAACACTGGCGCATTACTCACAGCTTTTTTAAGAGCAATAAATGCTTCTTCTGTTTCTTCACTCCAATTGTAGCTATCCTTCTTGAGAAATTGGTTAGTGGTAAGCTTATCTTCCCATAATCCTTTATAAATCTCCTGTAATACCCTGTGAGGCCCAAAAAACCACGCAAGAACTTAAGTGAGGTGGGGCGTGGCCATTGTTTCATGCACTCAACCTTCTTTGGATCAGTTGCAACACCAGAATCAGAAATTATATGGCCCAAATACTCCGGTTGTTGTTGCCCAAACACCCATTTAGAACTTTTAATGAATAGGGAATTTTTTTGCAGAAGTGCAAGTGTCATCTGTAAGTGCTTCAAGTGTTCGGTCCATGTTCTATTGGAAACGAGGATATCATCAAAAGACACCAGTATGAATTTGCGCAGGAATGGCTTGAACACATCATTCATCAGACTTTGGAAAGTAGAAGGTGCATTCGTTAGGCCAAACGGCATTACCAGGAATTCATAATGCCCCTCGTGTGTTTGAAAAGCTGTTTTTGGAACATCATCTAGATGCACCCGAATTTGGTGGTAACCTGATCTCAAGTCTAACTCAGAGAAAAATTCAGCCCCATATAACTCATCCAACAACTCGTCAATAACAGGTATAGGGAATTTATCCTTGATAGTTACATTATTCAAAGCTCTATAGTCTACACACATCCGATAACTGTCATCTTTCTTCCTTACAAGTAAACCTGGGGATGAAAAAGGGCTTGCACTAGGCAGTATACATCCAGTCTCCAACAATTCCTTGACTATTCTTTCAATTTCATTTCTGCACATGAGGATAGCGGTAACGTCTTACTGTAACAGGTGTCGTACTTGGTTTTAAGGGAATCCTGTGATCTTGGCTTCTTGCGGGTGGAAGTGCCTTTGGTTTGCAAAAAATATCTTCATACTGCTGCAAGTTAATCAACAAATCTTCTGGACTAACTGATTGTATTTCCATACCCGAGGAGTTTCTACCATCTTTCTCAACCTGTATTGAAAAAATTTGCGCCGTAGAAGCGTGTGTTGTTTGCTTCAAGGTTTTTGTTCATCTCACCTGCCGAGACGACTC
>CAVNYN010278562.1:0-10849 GCA_963692815.1 Nyctanthes arbor-tristis
AAACCCTTTTTCTTCTTTCGATATGGGTGGTCACAAGGGAGAAATGCTCGATGACCCATAAACACATTTTTTTTGCAGTTATTCATCCAAAGATCAATCGTCTCATCTTCACAAATGGGACATGCTTTGGCTCATTTGGTAGTATAACCTGACATGTTACCATATGCTGGAAAGTCATTTATGTTGCAAAAAAATCATGGCACGAAATGTAAAATGCTTCTACTCGTATGTATCAAACAATGACACGTCTTCGTTCCACAACAACCTCAAATCGTCAATGAGTGGTGCGAGATACACATCTATATCGTTACCTGGCTGTTTAAGCCCCGAAATCAACAATGACAACATGATGTACTTCCGCTTCATACACAACAAAGTAGGGAAATTGTAACATACCAAAAGAACTGGTCAAGTACTATGTCGACTACTCATATTACCATGCGGGTTCATTCCATCTGTACAAAGACCAAGTCTAAGATTCCTAGACCAAGTCTAAGATTCCTATCTTCTTCACCGAATTCAGGAAATATCCTGTTAATGTTCCTCCACTGGGGAGAATCCGCCGGATGTCTAAGTTTTCCGTCTTCTTTCCTCCCATCGACATGCCATCGCATTTTCTTTGCATTCTTTGCATTCGCAAATGGGCGCTTGAATCTAGGTATTACGGATAGATACCTTAACACCTTTGTCGGAGGGCCTTTCTTCTCACTTTTATCATTGCTGTTGTTTCTCTTATACCGCGACGCCCCACACTTTGGACACACATGCAAGTCCTTGTATTCATGCCAGTACAAGACACAATCATTTGGACATGCATGAATCTTCTCAATTTCCATACCCAACGGATATAACAATTTTTTTACCTCGTAGGTCGAGTTAGAAAGCTCGTTATCTTCGGGGAAGCATGTCTCTTATAAGTTCCAGTAACCCCGTAAAACTCTTGTCACTCCACCCATTTTTCGCTTTCAAGTTATACAATTTGAACACGGCAAATAACTTTGTAAACTCACTACATCTAGGAAACAAAGGCTTCTCGGCGTTGATAAACATGCCGTCGAAAATGTGAGGAGTCTCTATGAAATCATCTTGCATATCACACATCATTTCATCTATCCGATCATTATGGATAACGTCATCTTTTCTATTCACATTAATCTCATCACTCTTGTTTACAGTGTTCTCCTCCTCAGCACCCTCGTTGTCACCAGTGCTTACCCTATGAACTAAACTCTCACCATGCCAAAACCATCGTGTATAACCTTCCTTAAAACCATGCTTAATCAGATGGTTCTTGAATTCCATATAACTACGATATTTTTTTAGATTCTTACAGTCGCGGTATGGACAAACTATCAATACTTCCCGTTTCCTTTTTCTATTATCCTCGGCAAACTTTACAAACTCTTCAACCCCATTCAAATATTCTAATGAAGTACGACTCCCATACATCAAACTACGATCCATATATATCTCACGACCTATTGAGATGACCAATACATGAATTATTTATTTTCAACATTTATTTGTACATCAATAATGTTTGTTTTTACTTACGCATTTGCATCACAAAATTAATCAAGCAATTTTTCACAATTTGATTTTCTTAAATTATATATTTATCATGTTACTTACATATTTAGTTCTACCATGTTACATATATTCACTAGAACCAATAAAATTCATATTTACCAAATAAACAAACTTAGAATTATAATGAAAAAATTTTTCATTATTCGAGTTTCTTAAATTATTTAGCATGTTAATTCAAAGCTTATTTTTATAACGTTCTCCATTTTGAAATTTTTGTATTATTTGATTTTCATTATTTATTTGAAACTCAATATTATTTATTAATTACGTATTGATCATTTGTATCATAAATTTTAAAAAAGAATTTTTCTTTATTTGATTTTTTAAAGTAATCCATCCTTCTTAATTACATGTTATTTACATAATAAACCAAATCAAAGAATTTTTATATTATATAATTTTCTTAATTTATTTATCTATATTTACATTATGTAATTACATATTATTTACATTATGTAATTATATAATGTAGATAACATGTTATATATTTACATTGTGTAATTAACATTTTATTTACATTATGTAATTGATTAATAATAATACTTACTTGCATGTTATTTACATTACGTAATTTATTTAACTATCAACACTTTTCGACATACACACTAACATCATACATTTACTTAGGCATTTTATCGAACACATGGTGTGCAACAATTTCCACGTCTATAAAAACCCCAAAATTCATACAATCTAACTAAATCATGTGAACCTACAAAAATGTGAACACATATATTCAACAAATAATGTCTCAGAAATTCAAAAAACCCACAAAAATCAACATATCTATATTTACTAAATATATACAAATTAAAAAAATTTATTTCTCAAATTGTAAACAAATACCCACAACATTGCAAATTAAATTGCAAAAAGAGAATACTTACCTTCAAAATGTTATGAAAAAATGGATGATAAACAACCACAATCGGATAGAAGCTCGAAATGGTGAAAATACAACACCGCCGCACCGCACTGCACCGCGCCACCGCCGACCGCCAGTTGCCTCCTCTCAATAAGCTAACGCCTTGGGGGTGGAAGTGACCCGAGGGAGATCAATGGGATTTGGATATGGAAGCAGAAATTTTTCAACAGAAACGAATCGCGAAATGAGCAGAAACTATTAGACAAAAATGAGCAGAAAAGAGAAGATAGATAAGAAATATATGGGTTATAGGCGTCGGTTCTCTAAGAGAACCGACGCCTATAATTTAAACATACCATACACGTCTTTCTTAAGCGGAACCGACGTGTATTCTTTGAAGTTTAATTCCAAAATTACCACCGCGTCTTGTATAGGCGTCGTTTATTAGAAGGACCGACGTGAAACGTGGATTTTTATTTCAAATTCTGTAGTGTAGAAATGAGATTGGATAATTTCGGTTTACTACTACAAAGAAATTGATTCAAAGAAATGCACAGAATTACTGATAACTGTAATTCAAAGAAATTATTAATTAGCCTATGGTCTTCAAAGAAATTCATTAACTCAAATCCGTTCAGAATAAATGCAAAAAGATTCATGCCTTAAGAGTCAAAGACCCGTGACTAACTAATAATTTAAAAAAAGTAAAGAGAAAGTTGACAAAAAAGAAGCACATAATTGGGGAGAAGAAGGCACCCATAAAATTTGAAAAGCAAGAGGAAGGAAATCGGGATATTTAACCAAAGAAAAACCTTAGTAGCATCAAAAATTAAAATTTGATTTCAGAATTTAGAAATCGGAAGGATTTTTTATGACGATTAATTGAAGATAAAAGGTGAGGAAAATCATGAAATCATACCTTGTTCTGTAGCAGTGGTGTCAAGTTGTCTCTTATGTTTACTCCGTCGTCGAGAAAATTATCTCTCAATCAGTAGCTGTGAGCAGAAGGAGTCTTCTCACAAGATGAGAGATAGCCGAGTGGTCCAAATTGCTTCCTTTCCGGTTCATCTATCTATCTTCCTTGTTGGCTTCTATACTCTGCATCGTCGTCAACGTCACTGCTGCATCACAAAGAAATTAAAAAAAAATAAAGGAATTTAGGACATTGACAGAGGATGGAAGAGGAATAGAATAAATTGGGAGTTGAAGGTAGCGATTAAGAAGAGAAACACCCGAGAAACATGCCCCATGGAAAGATTGAGAATTAAGAAGAGAGGAACTGGAGAGGCTGAGAGATTCTGAATTCTCTCTCTTCGAAGTGGGTAGCCACACAAACACGTCCAAGTAGCAGTTCTAATGAGAAAAGTTAGAATGAGCAGTTATTAAAACATTTTTAGTAGAAGGAAAAAAAAAAAAAGATAAGAAAAGAAAAAGGGAATTCTCGAATCTATCATGGGCGGGAAAATAGATTCCAGAATTCCAGTTTTCTTTCTATATATAGAGATAGAGATAGAGATTGTATATGTGTGAGTAGAGATATGCCTCTAAATCCTTGCTATCTTCAAGGAAAGTAAGCTTTAGTGTGATGGTTCTATATGTATATAAAGAAGGCTTTGTTTGAGAGGTCAAAAGAGTGCTTTTGAAAATTTTTTGAAGGTGTTCTAAGAGTGGTAACATTTATGGACGAATTTGCTTAACTATTTCCTAAAAATTCTTAGATTCCACATATTATAAAAGGTCCAAATATCCCTAGATAATTTATAAGCAACCAATGAAAATAGATCCAATTAGGAGCACAAGAATTCATCTCTTCAAATCAAGTTGCCAAGTGTGCTTGGATTTATTTCATGTGAGAAATTTCCAATGTGCAAGTGTTCTTAGATTTTTTTCGTACTTATAGCCCAATAGACCCCTCGACCTAATGTACTCCATGATTAAGTCCTTGTGCTTTCAACCATACTAATATAAGTGTCGCATTTTCGGTTTAAACATCCTTTAGTCCCAAACTCGTTACCCGATTACACTTTGTCATTCCGATGGCCACCCTACTAACCAATAAAATAGTCAATATTAAACTCAATTTATCCTATCATTTTTCCTCAAGGTTAACATATTTACAAAGTCTTAGAAAATTTCATAACTTACTATTCAATTATCAAGTTTCTTTATCGATTGCTACTAGTTGGATACTATGCAAGAAGTGAGCCTTTATCCCAAAAATACCACTATGAAATTTTTGAATTTTCCTCGGAGTGTTACACTTTGCAACAGGTTTTTAGACAAATTTAGCAACAAAATCTGGTAATAATGTGTTTCTTTTCATATTTCATTCATTGAGTAATGCACTGGGTAATGGGTACTGGCTGACTAACAGGTTATTTATATATCAAATTTTATAGCAAAGTCTAGTAACACGCTTATTGATGTTAATAATTAGTAACATAATTTAAAAACACGTGTTAACAAAATTTTCGGAAAAAAAAAATTGTCAAGTACTGAAATGTTTGTTCTCTTAGCAACTCGTTGTTAAACAAATGATGATAGCAATTGACTTTATTAACAGGTTGTTACTACATTTTCTCTGACCTTCCCTGCGTTACTAGGGTTTTATTTTTTTCAACTACACCAAGTTGAAAATAATGGTATGGTAACAGTCTTACTAATGTATTTTTTTGCGTATCATACCCTGGTAACAGTCTTATTAATGTATTTTTTTTAAGTATCATACTCGTTACAGACTGAATATTATTTTGTTATCTACCTTAGTAATGCAGTGCTTTTATGCTGGTAACAGATTGAGTTCCAATTGAGTAATAGGCCGATTACGAATTGCCAACAGATAAGATATATCACTGCAAAAGTCACTTATCGTTTAAAAAAATTCATGACAGCGTTGAAAAACCTTGTCGTCTAATATGTTATTCACAAAAGTGGCCATTAAAACATTTATACTCAAATGAGAAGCAATACCATTCACATATTGTGTTACCATTCAGCAATCCAAAATGTGCAGTACAAATGACAACTGAGCCATTAGAACAAACTCACTCCAATCCATTACCGTTTGACAGCTCTTTCCGCTACAAATAAAATTGTAAGGATGATTCATTCAAGATTATCATAGAAGACTCTATATTATCAGGTCTGTAGTACTTCATCGTCAACCCGAATTCTTTTGGATTTTTGCCAATTTCTTTGAATATGAAAGCTCCTCCAGTTGTTCTATTGTACAATTTTCAGGCAACACACAACCAGTAATGCTCCACAAATTGATTTTCTGACGTCCAATGGCTATCATGTAGAAGAACTACTTTAGTTCGTGCCATTACAATTTGAGCAATTTTTTTTTTTATGGAATCCTCTGCCTTTTTTGTTTTTTTTTTTAAATATAATTTGTGTTCTTTTGGGTAACAGACCCCAAAAGAATTATATTAACCAAAGAATTCTCTGGTTTCTTATCACAGGTTGGTCAAAGGAATTTACTTGAATTCTTGAGACGAGATTTTTGGGGGATTTTTTTATCTCAGCAAATCAGTTTTTTGTAACTTACACGAATTTAATGGCAGCTTGATTTGAGGTTGACAGTTACAGTTAAATCCGATTTCTTTGTGTATTTATTTACTCCCTCCGCCCCATAAAAATAGGCCCAGTTGCTATTTTTATTTGTCTCATATTATAGTCCATTTACATAAATGAGATTGAACAATTAATTGCCCTTTCAAATATACCCTTAGTCAAATAATTAGTTAATGTTTAATGCATTAAATAGAACTAGTCTTTAATAGGGATATATTAGACTATTTAGTGTGAATTTTGTATTTTCAACTACATTAAATCACTCTCTTAATCCCCGAGTAAGAAGCAACAAAGCCTATTTTTATGGGACGGAGGGAGTATTTTCTATTTTCTTAATTTATTTTATTTTTTATCTTTTTATAGAGGAGGGTATATTTGCAAGGTGTTGGGGTATATTTAGAATTTGTTTGTTTTGGAGATGTATCTATGGTGACATGTTTTGTAATCATACTTTTTATGTAAAGAACTTATTTATTTATTTTTGTTTTCTTTTCTTTTTTCTAAGCCTCGAGTACGAAAAAGTGTTTAAAATATATAAGAAACAAGGAACAGTAGGAAAATTTTGCTCAAAATTCTGATGCTCTCCGTAATTTTGCAGCCATATTATCAAGAGACACAAGGGATTTTCCCCCCATTGTGTAAGCTTAAATAATAAATAATAATTATTAATAATACTACCGTTCCAAAAAGATGTTCCATATTTATTTTTTTGTCCGTCCCAAAATATGGTCCACTTTCCTTTTTAAAAAGTAGTTATGTTAAAATGTACTTTTTCAATACTATTAAATGAACTTTTCTTTAATGTGTATGCTTATAAAAAAAATAGAATTATTAAAGTAAAATAATTAATAAATCAAAAGGTATAATAGATAAATTATGTTAAAATGTACTTTTTCAATACTATTAAATGAATTTTTCTTAATCTATATGAAAAAGGGAATAAGACCATCTTTTTTGAACGGAGGTAGTAATAAATAAGTGAAAATGGACAAGTTACATTGCATTTGATTTATGACAAATTAAATGAAAGCATTTGCTCATGGGCACGCCTAATAATGATTTAACGTTTTATTTCTACAAGATGGGTAGAGATTTTCATATCCATTACCTCTAATTATTTTTTTGTTGTTTATTATTGCTCTTATTAGAATTAGTAAAACCTTTATCGATCGATTTTGATGAAATTGTGATTGTAATTATCATTGTCATCTGTTAGGCATAAATTAGGCGTGGCCCAGAATCCACATGACAGAAGGTCCAATTATTTTCCCTTTTGCACTCATTGAAGTCTGGCATGTGCTCCAAACGTTCCCTTTGCTTCGTTTGTGGAGATCGGAAGAGCGTTATTGTTGATGTCAAATTTAGCTTTCGACTCAACAAACAAGATTTGTATTCGCAAAAAGTTTGTATTCGAGTCGATATGAACAATCAATGTAGAAAAGACAAGGAATGTTTTTAACCTTTGTAATAAATGGAAAATGTGTAAAGACAAGAAGAATGATGTTTGGGTGTCGAACATTTTCTCTCTTCTGTTTGCCTCTATTTATAATATAAATTTACTTGTTTGCATAGAATAATGATTGCATGTATTTAATATCGTACCCACTAAGATGACATAAGTGTCAAATCAGTAGGGGTTAATCCTTCACTTTTTTGACTAATGGTTGTTTAAGCCATGCGTGGGGCAGGTAACCACCGTCTTGCATTTAATGCTGGCATCCCATCAGCCGTATGTGATAAGATTTTCCACGTGGGTTTCCATACTGCTATCCAGTGGGCTAGCTCTTTAGGTCGTGGCGCTACGTCGGGGCGTTACGAGCTTACTGTCTTAGCGCCCAGACGCCCGGGGTAGTAAGAGCGCTTGGAGAAGATGTTCGCCGTCAGGTCGCTGAATCAGATCTCTAGATTTTCTGGTCATCAGGTCGGCAGGCCGTTGGGTTAGGTGAGGCGCTTAAGGCCTATTTCCAAGACTTTATACCTATTGACCTTTGTTGACTTTTGACTCTTGCTGACTCTTGCGACCTGGTGGCTACGAAATGCCCCTTCAAGATCGCTATTCCTTGAGCCCAAGGTTAGCGGCCTTGAAGGTTAATTGGCGATTCTCTTGGAACCTTTTGCCGCCTGAAATCTGACTCTTTGAATTTTAAAAAAGGAGTTGAGGTGGCGCTCTTTGCCACGTGTCTGTCGTTTAGTGGAATGGCGTGTTCAGGGGTTTTAAAGGCAATAATCATTACTCTGCATGTTTCCCTTTAAGTTCCCAATATCCACGCGGCCGTTGCCCTTCTATCTTCTAATCAAACTCTATTTATACCCCTCTGTTCATTCCTTTCCCCATTCGCATTTTCTTCTGTTGCTCCCAGCTTCCAGCAATTTTCAGTTATCAATTTCTTCAGACTTCCTTGTGATTTGTTGATCCTTTCCCGGTGTTCCGCCAAGCTTTCGAGAGAGTATCAGTGCCAAGGTAAAAATACTTTTTCCCTGATTTGTAAGGGATTTCGAGGAATGGACGGTAGAGAGGGGTCTTTTCCGGTGAGTGATGTAGGTGAAGGCGTGGCAGCAAACGTGTAATGGTCCACGGATGAGGAGACGGCGGGGGTGACGCCAGATTCAGCGTTGGGAGTCTAGTTTGACAGATAGATGATGAGAGTGAGGATGATGAGGAGGTGAGTTCCAGTGGGAGGCCTCTGGCAGTGGTGACTTGTGCTCTTCCGATCTCCGGCCGTGGGTGTGCAAACATATTCCTTCCAAAATCAAGAGACTGACCTATACGCAGCAAGGCATGATTATCGCATTCCTGATCGCATCGCGCTTTGGGTCCTTTATGAAGGGGAGCGGTCTCATTGCCCCCCTAGGGGGTGCGTAGCAGTAAGCATCAGAATGTTCGAGGCTGGTTTCCGCATCCCACTTCCACGGCCTGTCACTGGGTTGTTGAGGTTCTGGGGGATTGCCCTCTCTCAAATTACTCCTGCGAGTTGGAGGATGATCATTGGAGTTCTCGCTTTGTGCAACACAAAGGATGGAGATATCCATGTTTGGAGGATTTCAACTCGTACGTGCTGAGGGCCTCACCCTCCGGGAGAAGGTGGTTCCACTTAGTTGCATGGTTTAAGGCCGGCGCCTTAAACCTCTGGGGAAATTTGGTGAGAGGATCATCCGAATCTAGCCCCAGCTGGAAAGAGAGCTGGTTTTGGGTAGGGGCGAGTGGAGGAGTCTGCCGAGTCCTGGCAATGATGACACAAGCATTACCACGAGCTACATAGAACCCAGCAAGCATATTTTCAATAGAACTTCTTCCGCGGGCTGACAGATTGACGCTTTAACTGTGTGTTTTCTTTCTTGTTAGGTATCGAGCGAGGTCGAGCACTATCTGTATTATTTTGGGAGCGAGCTGAGGTTGTAGCCTAAATACCGGAGCATCATCGTCACATCACGGATCTGATGGACAAGGACTTTCTGATACGCACCGGCCCGTCTATTCCCAGGTCTGAGCACATATCCAGGAATCCGAGTAACTGTAAGACCTTCTTCTGTACCTAGATGCCCAACATTTTAGATATTCCTCAGTGTCCTGACACCTGTTTCTTTTCAGGGAAAAAGTATCTTTCCAAGGGCCAAAAGCGAGCTATTAGAAAAGCCGAGAGGAAGAGTTGCGTGGGAGAAGAGGGAAGCAGCGCGTGACAAAGCCGAAAAAATGAGGACCGACGAACAGCTCAACGAGGCTTTGAGGATACAGGAGGAGAAAAAGAAAATGAGGCAAAACAAGGCCGCTAGGAAGAGGCCTATGATAGCTGATGAGGTGGCCGCCTCTGAACGACCCAGGAAAAGGCAGTTGACCATCCGGGAGCCCATGGCCAGTCCTCCACCCACCGTTCCTGCCGCTCCTGCTCCCATCGCTCCTCACGAGGAGTGACCTCCTAAAGGACCTGTCGAAATTTTGGATGAAGATCTTTATCTCTCAGTGGACCAAGGTAGGCGGGTAGAGATGGAGAGATTTATCTTCCGATCTCGAAGGCGCTGCTCAAGTTCAACTTGGCCAGGAAGCCCTTCTCCGTACAGATGCCATGAGTAGCGTGGCACGGGGCTGGTCCAGGAAGTGGGAAGGCTTTGCGGCCAGCTCAATGATGGCTGAACTTCTGCAGGTGAGCGCGGTGATGCGAGCCCAGTCGGCCATATTGGATGAGCATGCCATGGCTTGTATGAGGCGTTTCCTTGGGGAAAACAGGAGGCTCTCTAGCCAGCGGCTGAGGCCGGTAAGGCCAAGGAGGAGGCAGAGTTGGCTCTTAGGGAGAAGAAGCAGGAACTGCATGTGGCTAGGGGGGAGTCGGCTGATATACGAACTGAACTCGAAGCCTAGAAGAAGAAGTACGAGGATCTAGCGACCCAGCTAGTGACAAAGAGTTCAAGCCATGAGCAGGGCTTGAGGTAGGCTAAGAGAAGAGCTGCTGCTAGCGAACTTGTTGGATACCAGGAGGCGGTTGCTAAATACAAGGCCTCTGAGGAGTTCTTCAGATGCTGAAGCCGGCCTTTACTATGAGACGGCAAGAGAGATCCTGGGTGAGGTTATGAGGAAGCGTCCTGAATGTGACCTAACCTTCCTCAAGGAGCAGGTCGCCAGATTGAAAGAGGAGTGTGGCAATGTGAGCTATGATGACGAAGATGAGGAGGTCGAAATCATATCAGAGGCTTCTACCCCTGCCGAGCTGCAAGACCCTACAAGAGGAGCCATGGAGGTCCCTACTACTGAGAGGGAGTGTGTTGAAGATGTGACTTCTATCACAGGGGAGCCAGTTGTTCCGACTGGAGGGAACTGGACTCTTC
>CAVNYN010278576.1:0-19218 GCA_963692815.1 Nyctanthes arbor-tristis
ATCTACAAATCTGATTTTTGGTGTGTGTGTCAGTGGTAGAGGATGAAGGCAATGTCACCACCGCCATTGCCACCGCCGTGCGCCAGCCACTGCCGGCTGCTCCCCACTGCCACAATGTCACCACACGACGCTCTTCCGATCTCACAAATTTTCTGGGTTGAAGCATTAGATTGATAAAACTAGAGGGCAAGAACTAATGCCACTCTACCACCATGCGCCACCGCCGCGCACCGTCACCGCCACCACCGTGGCCATACCGCGGCCAACACCTCCACCATTTCACCGAAAACGTCACCCGTTCCACCCACTTCACCACTACAAACCAAGCCCAAGCTGCTATCTTCATTTTTATGTTGAAATTTCAAGATTTATTTCGAGTTTTGGGGCTTGTAACTCGACTGAAAGCCCCCTCGGTTTTTCCCTCCTCCCACCATTTTTGAGCCCCAAAATTACCCTGCGGCCGACAGTGTCGCGCAGCGGCCGAGCGCCATGTCAAGCGCGGTTTCGCCGGCGCAAGATCCGGCGGCCCTCGCCCCTTCCCCCCCCCCCAATTTCTGCTCTTTTTCCCCTATTTCTCCTCTAACCGGTCGAACAAAAGAGGGAGCTGGGGAGTAAATAGGCAGAAGTTTTTAATTTCAGCCCCCCAATGTTTTGATTTGTTACATTTTAACCCCAAAATTTTATCTTGTGTCATTTTAGTCTTGAACCTTG
The DNA here is from genome assembly GCA_963692815.1 of Nyctanthes arbor-tristis. Taxonomy (NCBI): domain Eukaryota; kingdom Viridiplantae; phylum Streptophyta; class Magnoliopsida; order Lamiales; family Oleaceae; genus Nyctanthes; species Nyctanthes arbor-tristis. The sequence goes on from CAVNYN010278576.1 coordinate 712, forward strand.
TATTTAGTTTAAATGAGCCCGAATCTTCTGATTTCATCACTTTTGGCCCTCAAAATTTCAGTCCCTTTCAGATGGGCCCAGAAACTTATGTTTTATTTATTTTAGCCTATAAAATTTTATTTCCAGTTATTTTAGTCCTTTATTTTGAGGATTCTTTCAAGTTAGTTTTAAAAGTTTATAAGATTTTAATTTTAGTTTATATTTAACCTTATTTGATTAAACCCATAAGTTAGTTTATACGTATTTTAATTTAAGCCCCATTTTATGAGATTTAATGACTTTAATTATTTAAATTATAATTTTTTTTTGATTTATTGAATTTTGAGCATTTCTAAATGAGTTTAATTAATCTCATATATTTTATACCCAAATCTTAGTAAATCCTTGATTTTCTAGTTTCCCTAACTTTTGGGCATTAGTCACATTAGGCACAACGCTTGAAGCATTTTATATAATTATTTTATTATAAATAATTTATTTTATAAAATAACTCATTTAACAAAAATCCTAATTTGAGTTTCATATTCTTTTATAGGCGAGGAGTGAAGAATAAGTGGGTAAGCTCTGCCTATTCGATCTACTTGGAGGAAATTGAGGTAGACTCTTTTCTAAGATATTTTCTCAAAAATAGCGCTAATATTAATTGATTGTTCTATGGATTGCATATGGATATGTGACTTATGCTCTTATATGTTATTTGCATGAGCTTAATTGCTTTATGCTTGAGACGAGACGAGACGAGACGAGACTTTGCATATGCTTTATTGCTATGTACATATTTTGCATGCATGCTTTGATGTTACTATGTGCGCTAGTATTTATATGCCTTCGGGCATGAGACAAGAGTCGAAAACCTGCATTTGCCATACGATGCTTGTTTTTTAGTAGAGACTTATGAGATGGGATTTGCATGTTTATATGTATGTTTGTAGTATAAATTGGTTAATATTGCGCTGAGTCTACTGAGTATTTCTATGAAATACTCACCCTTTCAAAATTAACATTTTGCAGACTTGGAGTTAGAGGAGACGCCTTGAGCAATGGTGGCTTCCAAAATAAATTAAATTAGCCTTATTTTGAATGATTCAAACTTTGTTTAAGTACTTGGAAACTTTTGATGTTAATTGATTCAAACTTGGTCTAAGTACTTGGAGAACGTTTGATGTAGTGTGAAACAGTTGATTATTTCCGATGAATTATCTTTTGTGTTATCACTTTTGAATCAAGATATTTTCCGCATTTTATTCACTCTCGATTCACTTGATTTACTTTATTTAAAAAGAGAAGAGAGAAATATTTTAACGGCGTCTCGGGCGTCGAGAGCCCGGGGCGTTACATTGGAAGCCATATTTTTTCATTGCAACCGTAAACCGTCCAAACTATGCTCATGGAGACTACTTCAATCCATATAGTGCCCTTTGTAATTTGCATACCTCTTTGGAAGAAGCCGAGTATCCTGAGGGTATATCCATGTATACTTCTTCGTCAAGATCACCATGTAAAAAAGCATTCTTTAAATCAAATTGATGTAATGGCCAATCCAGATTTGCTGCAAGAGACAATAAGACACGAGCTGTGTTCAATTTAGCTACTGGTGAGAAAGTCTCCTGATAATCAACACCATAAGTTTGTGTATAACCCTTTGCCACAAGCCTTGCCTTGTATCTTTCAACAGATCCATCTGCCTTGTGTTTGATAGAGAATACCCATTTACATCCAACTATTTTTTTCCCTTCTGTTAGTGGAACAAGAGTCCATGTGTCGTTCTTCATTAATGCCTCCATTTCATCCTTAATAGCTTGAGTCCATCATTTGTTTGTCAAAGCTTCCTCAATACTGGTAGGGATTTTGCACAAAGAAAGTCCACGAGAGAATCTCTTAAGGGGCTCAGAAAGTCCCTTACCCGATGCGTAGTTTGCAATTGGATACTTGGACCCCTGTTTCTCAATATCTGGATAGTGCTTATTTGGTGGTTTCCCATGATTGAGATCGCAGGTAAAGTATATCCCACAGAAGAATTGTTACCAGTATATGTAGGCAAAGGAGGGATATTTACCTCAAGATTATCCTCAGGAGATGCGGCAGCGAGTACTTTGGAGCGAGGGGATCTTGGATCTTCAGAGCCAGAGTCTGCAGTCTGGGAGATAGATTCTGGAACAACAGGGATGGATGCATTGGGGATAGATTCTGGAACAGCAGAGATAGATTCTAGACCTCCAGAGATAGACTCTAGACTGCCAGAGTCCACATCAGATTCTACATTCGGGATATTTTTTAGACGCATAGATACATCAACTGTTAACCAGTTTAATTCTGCATCACATGTCTCCCCCTGAAGATGAGAACTGGTTACAGAATAAAACATATCGGACTCTAGAAATTGCACATCCATCATTATATAAAGACGTCTAGTACACCTATATCCCTTTTGATGGGAACCATATCCCAGAAACAAACACCGTATAGCACAGGGATCAAGTTTTGTGTGCTGATTCTTATGTAAGTATACATAAGCAACACAACCAAACACTTGAGATGGAAGCATCAAGGGGGATGGAATGGTAATGTGATCAGATAAAGCTTGGAGTGGGGTTTTGAAATTCAGTACCTAGATGGCATCCTGTTGATGAGGTAAACGGCAGTATAGATGGCATCAGTCCAAAATATTTTAGGAACACTAGCCCCAAGTAGCAGAGCACATGATGATTCTAGAATATGTCTGTTTTTTCTTTCAGCAATTCTATTATGTTGAGGTGTTTATGGACATGAAGTTTCATGTATTAAGCCATGCTTACTGAAGTAGGTCTTAAGTTGTTGATTGATGTATTCACCCCCATTATCTGATCTCAGAATTTTCATTGTTGCTCTAAACTGTGTCCGAATCATTGTATGGAAGCTTTCAGAAATACTAGCAACTTCATCTTTATGTTTCATTAAATATAATCAAGTCATACAGGTGCAATCATCCACAAAAAGAATAAACCATCGATAGCCAGATAAATTTGAGACCGGTGAAGGACCCAATACATCAGAGTGAATTAAGGTAAAAGGTGTGTCACTTTTATTCATACTCAAAGGGTAAGTGGCTCGATGACTCTTAGCCAAAATATATGGGTCACACTTGAAGTCAGAAATCTTAACATGTTTAAATAAATCTGAAAAAAATGCTGAAGATAATAAAAAGATGAATGACCCAACCGTCGACGCCACATCCAAATCTCTTTTTCTTTATGGCCAATAGAGTGATCCATGAGATGAGCATGTCCCATACTGATATCATCAACATGATATAATCCCCTCCTCTTAGTACCACGCCCAATGATCTTCATTGTGAGAATATCCTGAAGAAGACAAAAATCAGGGTACATTAGTACAACACTGCCTAATTCTGTAGTAATTTGACCAATGGATAACAACTTATGAGACAAAGATGGCACAAGTAACGTATTGGACAATTGTGGAGAGGGAGATAAATTCACAGTCCCATCTTCCAACACTGGTGAAGTAACACCATTTGCATTAGCAATCTTAGTACGTCGAGGAGAGTATACACTCGAAAGATCCTTAGCATCAAAGGTCATATGATCAGTTACTCCTGAGTCAAGGATCTCAATCATCTCCACTTTTATTCCCATTAGTAGTAGGAAGAACAAGACCTGGGGTACCTGGATCTCCTAAAGGCGATGGTGGAAGAGACATGGCTGGTTCTGTTGCAGCAATGGCAGCCTTACCCATTGCTATATCTCGCCGCCTTCTTGCTTGGTGATCATCCCATAAATCAGGGTATCCAATCACCTTAAAACACTCATCAGGTTTGTGTTTGAGACTCCAACAATGAGTGCACTTGGTATCCAGTAATCTCATCGGAAATCATGACTTGCTGTTTGATTGCTTCCCGTCGTACAGTTGAGCAGTACATGAGCATAAGCCTGCTCAACTGTACGAAATGGGTTGGTTTGCAAAATATCAGCCCTGATTTTGTCTAGCGGATCATCAAGGCCATCCAAAAAGGTATAGACTCGTTCTTCTTGAGTGAGTTTGTTGTAGTATTGAATGTCTGCTGGGCATTCCATAGGATTTAGGTGACGAAAATCAATCTCACACCATAGTCCTTGCAATTCAGTGTAATATTTCTCCAAGGAACCACTGGCTTGCCTTAATCGAGTCACACGCCATCGGAGATCATACACTTGAGATGTGTCACTGCCATCGAAGAATGTTGTGGCAATTGCGTCCCAAACCCCTTTTGCTGTAAGGAACCTTATGAAATTGCCAATCATCAAGGAATCAATAGAATTAATGAGCCATCCTTTAACAATGGCATTATCAGTACGCCATTTGCGAAAGGAAGGATCGGTCGGAGGAGGTTCAGGAGTATCACCATTGATGTATCCAAGTTGTCTTTGCCAGAGATGAACATCTCGACAACTTGGGACCATAGTGCGTAGTTCAAGCCGTCTAATTTTATGCCACTTGGGGCTGTAGAAAATTTTATGGTAATGGTTGGAGGTTGTGTTTTGTTTAGAGCTTCAGTCATTTTGGTGGTGAATTCACGAAGTGGATCAAGGTTTGTCAATTCCCCAGAGGGATTCTCATGGCTAGAATTGGCCATCAGACATTTTCAGAAAAGTCAAGAATTGTGTGGCTCTGATACAATGTAAAAAATATGAAAACAAAATGAGTAATTTCTGTATATCTTCATTCATCTATGGAGCTCAATATATACAGCTCATTAGGTATTGCAAAAGGGAAATTAATCAATACTATAGTAAGCCTATTAATGCACAGAATATTTGATATACAAATACAAGGAAAGTTCCCGTAACTATTTTCCTTCATCCCATAGAGAGAAGATTGGGATCTTGATTCTGACTTGTCTCTCACGAACCTGTGAGAACTAGAATCTACAATATAGATTCTAGATGATTGAAGCTCACAGTATAGATTCTATACTTCAGCTCATGCCAACATTTTGAAGTTATAACTTTGGTTCCGTATAAGAAGCTGGAAAGAATTTTTAATTAGAAAGAAAAGGATAAAAAGAGGTACATTTTGCTCAGTTGGTTAATATTATACTGTAACCTTTTCATGGCTTCAAGTTACCATAATTGGATGTTTGAGGAGCTCTGTAGCGTTGCTTCGGCCATATAGTGCACTTGATGGCTTTCAAAAATTTCGATCATGTTGTCCAGTACTATCTGTCTTCATTTTCCTTGTATGCTTAAACGATTCTCCAGAACTACGGAGACATTTTGTGCAAGAGCCAATTTTTTCTAGAGGATAAGAACGTGTTGAAGAACACGCTTGGTGAATTGGTTCATTGTTTGTTGTTGTTACATGTAATGATGATAGAGAATGGAACTGACCCAGGATTTTATATAGAATTGAGTTGAATTTAGAGAGAAAAAACAAATGGGGGTTGGGAGGGGCAGAGATGGCCCCCGAAAATATTTTTATACTATAAAAATTTTTGGAAATGAAAATGCACTAGAATTGTTAAGATACATAAAAATCTTTAAAAAGTTTTAATGAATATAAGATATCATTACACAGCCTTTTGGACTTTCTAGGAAAAGAAGAGCTCTAAATTCAACCGATAAGTAGATTACAGCGTAATTGGCGTTACATTCCAGAGCATAGCAGATAACGTGCTGTTATGATAATATGCGATTCGAAACGGCCGCCCAACCTACCCAGTAGCTCCTAGCACCCGACGATGTACATATCTAACAATGTTTATGGGTTCACACCTGCGGCAATGCCGATAACCTATTCAAGTTGCAATTGTAACGCTTTACTATATAACATCTATACTGAAGCGTCAGGAAATAGTGTTATAGCCGCACAATCAACCCCATTTTGATTTGCCACAAAGTTTTAATGAATGTGACATGTGTTTACGTCACCAACTGGACATAAAAAATGAGCTCCAAAATTACCCGATAAGTTGATAACAGAGTTATTAGCATTACACACTAAAGGGTAACAAACGTCGTGTTGTTATGACTATAAGCATACTAAATCTCCTTCCAACCCACTGAGTAACTCTTAGTACCTCATGAGAAACATATATAACTAGAATTGTGTTTTTTCTTACCGTTGTCATGTAGAAAAGCTTAACAAGTGGTCATTGTAGCAAATTACTATGTGACATCTATATTGAAGCATTAGGGAATGGACTGATAGGCACACAATCAACTCCATCATGATTAGTCACCAAGATTTATGAATTGGAGATGTTGTTATACCACTAGTCGGAGATTATACGAATGGAAAGCTTCAAAATCGCCTGATAAGTAGATAACGGTGCGACTAGCATTACGTTCTGAAGAGTAATGAACACCATGCTGTTATTAGCATAAGCGATTCAAGATTACCTCCCAACCTACTGACTAACTCTTAGCACCATATGTTAACATATCTAATGAGATATGTGGCATTTTTCATCTATTTCATGCTAAAAAGCTCAACAAGTTGTCATTATAGAGGTTTACTAACTAACATCTATACAAAAAGCATTTAAAATTGGAGTTACGACCACACAATCAACCCTATCATGATTGATCACAAAGATTTAATGAATATGAGATGTTAATACACCATCAACTGGAGATTCTAGGAAAATAAGAGCTCCAAAATCAGTCGACAAGTGGATAACGGCATGGTTGGAGTTAAACTCTAAAAAGTAATAGACATTGTGCTGTTATCAGCTTAATCATAGAGACATGGAGTTAGGCAAGCCCAATCAACTCCCCATGTTTTAGTGAATATGAGGTGTCGTTACACCACAAGTACGAGATTGTGGAAAAAGGAGAGCTCTAAAATCATTCGAGAAATAAATAACTGCCCATTGACATTACGGTCTAAATACTAACGAACATCGGTCTGCTATGAGCATAATGGATGCGAAACCCCCTCTCAACATACCGAGCAACTAGTACAGGACTAAAATGACTATATCTAATGAGATTCTAACTTTTTCTCACTACTATCATGCCAATGTACTCGACAAGTAGGCATTGCAACGCTTTAGTAAGTAACATCTATGTCAAAAGCATTGGGACATGGAGTTAGGGAAGCCCAATCAACCTCCCATATTTTAATAAATATGAGGTGTCGTTACACCACAAGTACGAGATTGTGGAGAAAGTAGAGCTTCAAAATCACCCAAGAAATAGATAACTACCCCCTTAGCGTTACGGTCTAAATACTAACGAATATCGGTCTATTATAAGCATAAAGGATGTGAAACCCCCTCCCAACATATCGAACAACTAGTACTAGATCAAGATAAACATATCTAATGAGATTCTAACATTTTCTCACCACTATGATGCCAATGTGCTCAACAAGTGGACATTGCAATGCTTTAGTAAGTAACATCCATGTAGAAAGCATCGAGACATAGAGTTAGACAAACCCAATCAACTCCCCATGTTTTAGTGAATAAGAGGTTTCATTGCACCACAAGTACGAGATTGTGGAGAAAGGAGAGCTCGAACTTAATCGCAGAAATAGATACCTGCCCCTTGGCGTCACGGTCTAAATATTAATGAATATCGGTCTATTATGAGTATAATGGATGCGAAATTCCTCCCAGTACATTGAGCAACTAGTCTTGAACCAAGATGACATATCTTATGAGATTCCAAGTTTTCGTTACATTTATCATGCCGACGCGCTCTAAATATAGGGAAGATGCAGAAGTTAACTAACATCTACGTTGAAAGTATTGACACATGGAGTTACGCAAGCCCAACAGACCCCCCATGATTTAATAAAGGTGGGGTGTCGTTACACCATAAGTATGAGCTTGTGGAGAAAGGAGAGCTCTGAAATCACCCGAGAAATAGATAACTGCCTGCTTAGTGTTACATTCTAAAGACTAACAGACATCGATGTATTATGAGTATAACGGATGCGAAGCAATTGCTAGTGGCCTAAGATGAACTTAGAGCTTGTTTGATTATCATTATTTATCTCAGTGTTGGAAAATTATAATGAGAAGAGAGGAAGAATGTGTATTGGAAATATAAAAAAGTTTGAAATATGTGGTTGTAATTGAACAGTTATCAAATCAAATGTCAAATCAATAATAGGTAAAATTATAAATTGGAAGAATAATGAGAATCAAACAAGCTCTTAATGAATGAGATTCCAACTTTCTCCCACCGCTATCATTCCAACGCGCTCTATAAGTTGGCATGGTAACGCTTTACCAAGTAACATCTTTGTTGAAATAATTGGGACACATAGTTATAGTACCACGATCAACCCACCAAGTTTTAATGTGTAACGCATTGAGTTATAAGCACCCGAGACGCTACTAAATCTATTATGTGCCCTTTCAAAAGTATGAAAATTCGATATTAAAATAAACAAGTGAGGATTTTTTTCTTTTAAATAACATAATAATATTTCATAAATTAATTCCAATGTAACTATTATCAAAGATCAACTAATACTTAATCCATTGTCAAAAGTCTGACTTCGAAATAGCAATAATGTCTGCCAAAATTTTCCAAAATAAAAGAAACATTGACAAACAAATCTCTTTTTTTTTTTCCTTATTTTTCCTTCAATTGCCATCCCCGGTCATGTCGTTGCCAGCTCCGGGACTTGAAATGTTTGAAGTAAAGGGTAAGTGCTTCAAATAAACACTCAGTAGATTCCCTGCGCACTAACTTTAGCAAAAACATAGCAATACATATTACATCATCTAGCACATGTGCAAATGCAAATTTTGTCTGTGGGCCTGCTTTTCAACAAGCTAATTGTCTATGTCTGTGAGCCAATCAAATGACGAGCTAAATCTGTGGGCTCCCAATTAAGGTCTAAGTCTGTGGGCTCCTGATTAAGGTTAGCTAATTATATGCATACTTTCATATCTTACCATAATCACATGCATAAACAAGTAACATGTAATTGCATGATAATTTTCATAAAAAGTGCATATAACTTTTAAAACAATTTTAGTAAAGAATCTACCTCGTTATGCTTTTTTTTCCGAATTTGAGCTATAAGGGCACTAGCTCGTCAAATTCCGTGTCTTGTCTCTCAAATAAATAAATAAATTTTTAGTTAGAAATTTGAAAATACTTATAATTAAATAAAAGTATGGATTTAAATGTGAACTTTAAAAGTTTTAGGCCAAAAAATAATTTTTCAAAACATTTGGGCTAGGATAGAGTATCTCAAAAATTAGGGGATTAGAATCGACTTAACTGAAAGATCTTGGGGCAACATAGACTCTTCTAAAATAAAGGGACTGAACTCGGCTGAAATGAAAGGTTTGAGACCAATTAAAATATTAAACAGACTATATGGACCACAATAACACATAATAACCTTGAGGGCATGGAGTGTAAATGGGATCCAATTAAACCAAATCCCCTTAACTCTCTGCCCCAATTCGAAACAGAGAGCACAGAGTTACGAGGGACGGGGAACGAGGGATGCTAGGGTTCGTGAAGTTGGTTCGAAGGCTAGGTTTGTGGGTTCGGTCAAAGGCGTGAGGGTTCAAAGGATGGCGAAGGGCTCGAGTGCTCTTCCGATCTCATAGGTTCGTGGCTGAGTTTCAAAGTGGCTCAGGTTCGAGCGCGATTTGGTGATGAGTTTGAGCGATAAGAGGGGTCACGCTTCGGGCTTCCATTTAGTTCGTAGTTGTGGTGTTCGGTCGGGCGGAGGTGGTTTAGGTTTGATGGTTTCCGGTGACGGGTAAGTTTAAAGGGGGTTCTTGGGTTTTCAATTTCTGGCTTTCTGAATTTGTTTTGGCTGAAGGAGTGGTGGTGACCGGCAATGGAATGGCTGCGGTGGCCGATCGATCTGTTTCTGGTTTCTTTTCCCCTTTTTTCTTTTTCAATTGGGTTGTTTGGTGGTGGTGGTGATGATGAAAGGGAGCAGTGGGATAGGTGGTGGTCGAGGCAGAGCCGAACCGCGGGTTTGAATCGGGGTACAAAAGGAGGGTGGCAATGGCTGTCCTTTTTCTTTTTCTTTTTTTTTTTTTTTGTATGTGTGTTTCGTGTATACTGGTGTAATCGTCTGTGTGTATACCTTTGAATGAAGAAATGCAGAATGTATTTTTACTAGGTGTGTGAATCTATTTTTTTCCGTGTATGAGTGTATGTATATGACTCTGGGTGTAGGTATCGTGAATTGTCGTGTAACTTTCTGCTGTTTGTGATACTGAGAATGTATGAGTGGTGTGAAGAGATTTGCAAAAACTGGAATGTGTGAGTTGTGTGTATATGCACATCTATATAGCAGTGGCTAGGGAAGATCGTACGGATTTCTTGTTATCAAAAGAAAAATAGAGAAGTGGAGAGTCTCCAATTTCCAACATCAATTAGGAGTTTTCAAACATGTGTCAAAGGTAGTTGAAATTGTGCTGAAGTGGAGATAGAATCAGTTATCTAAAATCTGAGTCTATTGGAATCTAACATGGTTCAAAGTTTATGGAATGAGAAGCTTTATCTGGCAAGAATTAGCCCAAAATTGGCCTTAAAATAGTTTAAAAGCTTCGATTAAATTTTTGGCTGAAACTTGGGCGTTAATATTTGGGCCTAAACTGAGTTTAAAAATAAGATGGACTTAATATGTTGAGCTTAATTTTGAATGGACTGAAAATTAAAATAATTAAGAACTGCGCTTGGGTGTATAAAAATACAATTTGGGCCGAATCTTCTTAGATACAGACTTAATTATTAATTAGACTCTAATCCACATTTTGGAAAATATAATCCACTTGCGTTTCTCTTTAAAAATAGACGAGAGACACGAACGCTTTAAAATCTTTTATCGTGACCAATTATTAAATAATGGATTTGGGTGATAGCGACACACTTGAATTTCTTTAAAATCTTTAAATGGAAAATTTTCATTACGAAAATCCGGTCTCTACAACCCCTTTCTACTTAATTTAATTTCGTCCTCGAAATTCAGCTTACTTGTTCTGTTAATTCCGGATATTTCTCCTGTATATCCGCTTCTCTTTCCCACATAGCCTTTTTGCTACCGTGGCCGCCCAACTGGATCTTAACTAACGGAACCTCTCTATTCCGCAATACATGCACTTTCCAAACAAGTATGGTCGCTCGAGCTTCATCGTAAGTCAGATCTTCTCGTACCTTAACTAATTGGACATTTACAACATGACCTGAGTCGGGAACATACTTCCTCAACATGGATACATGAAGCATGTTATGCACTGCCGCAAGTTCTGGGGGAGATGCCAAATGATATGCCACATTTCCGACTCTTCCCAATATTTCAAATGGCCCGATGTACCTTGGTCATAGCTTTCTTTTCTTTCCAAAACGAAGTACACCCTTCATGGTGCCACTTTGAGAAAAACCTTTTCTCCGACTTCAAAATCCATATCTTTCCTTTTCTAATGAGCATAGCTTTTCTATTGGTCTTGGGCAGTCTTAATCCTTGCCCTAATCTTTTCGATAGCCTGAACTGTTTTCTTGACCAACTCAGGCCCCAACATCTTCTTCTCGCCGACTTCATCCCAACAAATTGGTGAATGGCATCGTCGGCCATATAAGGCTTCGTATGAGCCATGCCGATGGTCGCCTAGAAGCTGTTGTTGTAGGCAAATGTGACCAAAGCCAAATAGGTCTCCCAACTACCTCCCAAATCTAATACACATGCCCTCAACATGTCCTCCAATATCTGGATAGTCGTTTTCGACTGTCCATTAGTCTGGGGGTGGTAGACTGTGCTGAAATTCAGCTTAGTCCCATCGCAGTCTTTAATGACTTCTAGAATCTTGAAGTGAACTGCGGATCTCTATCCGGTACGATGGATACTGGCACTCTATGTAGTCGAACAATTTCTTTGATATAAATTCGGGCAAGTTGATCCAAGTGGAGATTCATATGGACATGTAGAAAATGAGTGGATTTTGTGAGTCGGTCTACAATGACCCAAATTGCGTCATGCTTACTGGCCGATCTGGGGAGACCCACTAAGAAATCCAGAGAAACCTTTTCCCATTTCCACTATGTAATCTCTAAAGGATTCAACAACCTTGACGGTCACTGATATTCAGCTTTTACTTGTTTGCACACTAGGCATCTGGTGATGAACTTGGCGAAACCCTCTATAAATCACCGGTAATACCCGGCCAAACCCAGAAAGCTCCTCACTTCAGTAGCATTAGCAGGTCTGGACCAGTTAGTAACAGCCTCAACTTTAGTGGGGTCCACTTCAATTCCCTTAGTTGTCATTACATAGCCTAAGAACCCTACACGGTCTAGCCAAATGTCAGACTTTTTGAATTTGGCGTACAACCTTTCCCTTCACTGAGTTTCTAACACGGTCTTCAGCTGGTGATAACCTAACCTCAAGTCAATCTTGGAGAAAATGGCTACTCCCTTCAGCTGAACAAACATATCTTCAATTCTCAGGAGGGGGTATTTGTTCTTAATCGTCAACTTGTTCAGTTCACGATAATCAATATACATTCTCATACTCCCATCCTTCTTCTTCACAAACAGGACCGGTGCCCCTCCCCCAAGGAGACACACTTGGCCTGATAAAGCCCTTCTCCAAAAGTTCCTTTAGTTAAACTTTTAACTTCTGCAGCTCCTTCAATGCCATTCAGTAAGGAGCTTTGGAGATAGGAGTGGCTCCTAGTACCAGGTCGATGCTAACTCCACTTGTCTGTCAGGTGCAACACCCGGCAGATCCTCAGGAAACATATTGGAGTACTCGCATACCACTGTTACACTGTCCAAGGATATATCTTTAGAAGGTTTGCCTTGAAAGCTAACCAAATACCCTTGACAATCTGCCTTTGCTAACAACTTCTTTGCTTGAAAGACGAGGCAAGGTGGGGTACCGCCTTAATCTTGAACCCATAGAGCCTAAACTCTTCACTTCCCTCCTTTCAAAAACCACTTCCTTTTCGTGACAAATTATGGTAGCCCGATTAGTGCTTAGCCAGTCCATTGCCAATATTATATCAAACTCTTTCATACTAATGACATTCAAATCTGCCTTAGTTATCATGCCGTCAAAGTCTATCTGTACTGCCCTAGCTATCTCATATGTACCGATTAATCCACTTTATGGCATAATAACCTCCAATATGCTACATGTTTTCTCCCCTACCATGTTCAATCTAGCTAGGCACGCAGAAGATATGAAAGAATGCATAGCACCAGAGTCAATCAGGTCATATACAGGAGTGCTAGAGATAGATAGAATACCTGCTATCACATCTGGGTCCTCCATGACATTCTCGTGGGTCATGGCAAAAATCCTGGCCTTCCCTTTATTCGCCAGCTCCCTACTCTTGCTTGGCCCACCATTCTTATACTCGTAGAAGAAGTGGCAGGGCTAACCACAGTGATGGCAGACGTTCTGCCCCATCCTGCACTCGCCGAGGTGGTGCTTTTTGCATTTCTGGCATTGTGGCAGTGCAACACTCTTCTGGTCACTACCTGATCCTGTGTTCTACCTTTTATACCGTCCCAGCCTGTGGTTCTTGTTCCTGCTCAGTTCAAACCATTTCCTCTTCCCGTGATCCTTCTGAGCAGACTGGGCCCTATTATTCATTCATGAGTAGGCAACTGTTTGCGCCTTTTTCACCATCTCGCCATAGGTAGGAAGATCGAAGGCGCTGACAATCTGCCGGATCTTTGGTCGTAGCCTTCTCTTGAAACATCGGGCCTTCATGTCCTTGGTACTTACCAACTGTGGGGCAAAGTGGGACAACTCTTCAAACTTCCGCTCATAAGCTGTGACATCCATATCCTCCTGTGTCAACTACAGAAACTCTACCTCCTTATGATTACGAAGGGGCTGGAGGAAGACTTGTCCATGATCTCAGTTTTGAGCTGAGCCCAAGTTACGTTCCTTTGTTCCTCGTCGGTTCTGGTACGAGACGCTGACTCCCACCAATATCCAGCTCTACCGATCAGCTTGAATTCTGTGCACAATAACTTCTGATCCTCAAGGCATGAGATGTGGTGGAAATTTTTCTCTATAGCGCGGATCCATTCTCCCACAGCCAATGGCCCACCCTTACCATCAAATGTCGGTAGATGGTGCCAACGGAACTGCTCAATGACTGGCACCGCGGGGATAGCTGGCGGTGCTGCTCGTGCCGGAGCCTGAGCCTGAGCCTGTGCCATTCCTTAGACGGCCTGGATAAGTTCTCTTAGGATGTCTGTTTATGTTGGCCGCACCATTTCCTCACAAAACAAAGATCGATATTGTAATAAATTGAAAGGTATACATATTCCAACACAACCATAAATAAGGAGGAACAACTCAAGGAACATAAGAAATCTTCATTTATTATTAATCACTGAAAATCCTTTAAGAAGAGTATATCAAAGGAGCATTTATTGCTCAAACAATTAGAATAAATAAAAAAAAACAACTCTGGAACAGAAAACATGTACTATGGCCACCACTCTAAGCTCTTTCCTATCTCTAGTCATCACCATCACTATCCCAACCGCTCGACGCCTTAAACTTCTTAAGTGGAGGGAGTATGTCTTCTTCCCAAGTGATGCACGATTCTAGTTCAGAGTCATCCAAAGTCTCTGCTTCATCCTCCTCATCTAACTCTTCATCTGGTTCTTCCTCAAGAATCCCACTTGGAATCTCCTCAAGAATCTCCAGAAGAATCCCCTTAGGAACCTCCTCAGGAATCTTCTCCTCAGGATCTTCCTCCAGACCCTCCTCTGGATCCTCTTTCGGCTCTGCTAAGGGTGCAGGTACAGGGAGGGATACGGCACCGTACTATGCATATACTCCCTAATGCTCTAGAAGCATCTCGCAAAAGAGATCGAAGGTTATGTCCCCACCTTGAGCCATAAAAAAGTGAAAGTGGACTTTCGTAGCCTCAATATGCCCATCTTCATCAAATGTGTCTATTAGATGTCGGACGGATCAAGCTGTGGTCGTCTGATATCCGAAGTTCAGGGCTCGAGTACTAGTTGCACAGGACCCACATGCTCACTTTTGATCCAGTTAGGGTCAGCTACAAAGTTCTTGTATGCTAACCTAGCTGGCTCAACCTGTCAGTTTCCATTATCCGCTGCCATATCTGTTGACCAATTATACAAGATCCAATTAGTTGGAGAGGTCTTTATTAACTTTTAGCCATGTTTTGAGGACTTGGAAAAAATTTTCTTTGTCTTTACGTTGGTCACGCATTTCTTAAAATACATGTTATACTCATATTATGCTCATAGTTAGCTCAAACTCTAACGAAACTTTTCTTTTCCTCATTAGGATACGATAAATGCTTTTTAGCTTTTCCGTGATATCTGCCAGTCTATATCTTGAACTTTTCTTTCTTGAATGCATGCATAAATTTCCAGCACATACAAAAACATAACTTGCAAAATCGTGTCTAAGTAAACAATTCTTGAAAGCATTTTTTTTTAAAATAACATAATAATATTTCATAAATCAATTCCAATGTAACTATTGTCAAAGATCAACTAATACTTAATCCATTGTCAAAATGTTTGACTTCGAAATGGCAATGACGTCTACCAAAATTTTCCAAAATAAAAGAAACATTGACAGACAATTCTCTTCTCTTTTTTTTTCATTTTTCCTTCAATTTCCATCCCCAGTCGTGTCGCTACCAGCTCTGGGACCTGAAATGTTTGAAATAAATGGTGAGAGCTTCGAAGAAACACTCAGCAGATTCCCTATGCACTAACTTTAGTAAAAACATTGCAATACGTATTACGTCATCTTACACATGTACACATATAAATTGTCTGTGGGCCTGTTTTTCAACAAGCTAATTGTCTAGATCGGATAAGCCCGCCAAACGACGAGCTAAATATGTGGGTCAGGTATTTTCATTGAACTTCCATTGGTCCGCACTCTTGGTATGTAAATCTACAGTACAAAGCAACTACTTGTGTGAGAAAGACTCAGTAAACATAATAACATGCATGGCATGTTGACGATATCTAATGAATAAAGTGATACTCCCCCACAAAACCAAACATACAGGGCCCGCATGAGCTCATCACGAATATGACTTGTTAATATATATCGCGCTTTTGTCTTATTTCCAACTTTCAAGGGCTTACCATGCCTTGGACATCGGCAAGGACTTACCAATATCAGTAGACAATGCCTGTCCATGTCAAAATTTGACGAATTGGCCCCCCAGTACTGCGTCCAATATATATCCAATCTGTCTTACTGGCGAGTTCCTAACACTGCATTCAGTGTAGTACCCTGGACAGCCAGCCACTGAGCCCCCAACATTTAAAAGGGGCACACTTCTCCAAGTGGTATATCTACTCGGACGGCCACATAGGCGGTGCGTTATATAGGGACCTCACGCAATCATCTATTGCATTACCAACGCTCAACTCACCAACTTCTAGTTGCATCATGACACACTCCTCACGTATGCTAGCCATCTATATATTGTACATACTCAGTGAATGCATAGATGGCGTGCAACGCCTTATACATGGTATAATAATATTAATCTACTAGTGCACAAGAATAAACATGCATATCAATCACACATCGCACGTATGAAATGTATACTCAATAGATCAAGCTTTGTACTATCGGTGGAGTTATCATACTTACCTCTATTAATCATTTGAATAACTAGCTCCTGCATCGTATAAATTACCAATTAGGAAAAAGCATAAAAAATAATAATCTTGGTCTTAATTGTGGTCGACCGCCTTAATTGTGGTTGGCAACAAAAAAAAATTTTGGTCTTTGGCCGACCACAAAGATTGTGGTCGATCGGATGTTATGTTTTTCACAGCATCTAGCCATAATGTGGTCAACCACAAATAATGCCGGTCGACCAGGAAAAAAGAGAATTTTCTGACAACATACCGTGAGAGTTTTTGAATATTCATATAAAGATTTCTATTTTTCACCCCTATTTATAGTTTCTTTAAGGGCCTAACTGCAATTAAACTTTTATTTAATTGCAACTTCACCCTAGGGTAAATTTCGCAATTATCCTTAACGGATAATCGTGTTCTTAAAAATAAATAATTATACTTTATTTTTATTATAAAAATCAAATACGATGCTTTATTTTACTCCTAAAAATTTCAGAAAAATCTCAAACAACTAGAAAAATATTTTTAACTAAAATGAATTTTTTTAGGCGTTACATACTTCGTCCTAGATAATAAGTTTTGCTTTCTCTGAGTTTTAGTAACTGGACTGCCTTGTTTTATGTTGCAAGTGGAGCTTTCATCTAGAGTCAAAGTTATAATAGCAAAATGTGAATGTGCTCTTTGTCCACTAGGAAGAAGCAAGGAAGCAATGCCACTTGAGGCAACATTCACAACAATCTCCCCATTTGATCTCAGGGTAGCAAACAATGTTTTCCACACAAAAGTCTTACATGTCCCTCCATATCCATATAAAAACAACACACCTCCTCAATTAGTATCCACAACACGAATAATAGTATCGTATGCATATAGTTGTTCATCTGTAAGGATAGAGAATAGTTTTTGGTGTTCCTCAGCCATTGCCTTCTTGTCATATCACAGCTTATCATTTATCAGGGTATTATCCGTTGATGAAAAGTAAACATCATTAGGATATGGCATTGAAGCATAATCTCGAAGGCTCTTTCCTCGATTGTGAAGTAATTTTTCAATCTCTGCCAAAGTATAATTTTTTATATCAGAATCACTTAAGCAAAGGTCTGGAACATATACACCATCAATTACAAATTAGAAGAAGATGAAGAAAATATTCAATAGAAATTAGAGACAATGGCTACAAAAGAAGAACAAATTAACTACAATAAGAATTTTATAACTGGTTGATTCAAAGCATTTCTTTGAGAATGTAGTATGTCATCTGAGAGATATTGCCAATATTTTTCCCAAACAGTCTCTGGTCTAGCCAAACTATCAGAAAGAAACAAAGCTATGAAGAGATTTTGAAGGGAATAAGCAGACCCCCATTGACTTGCCTCGATGAGACCATCTATATACTCCCTAACATCGTCAAGAAGTTCCCCAGCATAGCCGCAAAATGTATCATATTGAACTCCATTCACAGTCTTCAGATCTTCATAACTTTTAGGGCCACGTACTATACTCAATAAATTCCTTAGGTAGTACTTCTCACCAACACCAGGACGTAGAAAATAAATCTTGCCCATAGCAAAACCACGCTGACTTGGTCCCAGCTCCCTAGCCTTTTTCTTCCATTCAAACTTGGTAGGAAACTTAGCATAAGTTAATTTTCTGGCCTCAGGGTACTTTTTGTTTGGCTCCATCCATCTAGAAAACTTCTCTTCAAGTTTGAGGGATGATTAACTACTCTATTCATTGAATCAACTCTAAAGTAAATTATTGTCTGCTAATCTAGAAGATGGAAAATTAACCTCTCAACAGGAACATCCCTATAATGAATGTTAAAACCAAAAATTCTCCATGCAACTTCACATGCTTATATGTACTGACAGTCACAGTACATTTTTATCACATCTACGTTCTTCTTAGGAGATCGGAAGAG
>CAVNYN010278584.1:0-13822 GCA_963692815.1 Nyctanthes arbor-tristis
GTTTAGAGGTGGTGATTACATTGTAATGGACAAGTTGATCATCATATTGAGAGCAGAGCTTTTATGACTCCAAATTAGGAGCAGAACGGGACTTTGATGATAATATCTTTAGAAAATGCTCATCAGAACAGACTGTACCAGCGTTTTTATTTGTATCCTGTTAGATCTTGTTAAAAGTATCCTGGATTGAACTTTGGTTCTGTATGTTTTCTCTATACAGCTTATCATATGTAACATTAATAGATCAAAATGAGTTGTTGAATTTCCGGCAACTCTTTCACTTGCTAAGATACAATTATATCAAAGGGCATCCCTTGACTTGGATATCATGCTTGAGGCACCTCATTCAGTCATTTGTTGCATGTATGCGCCTAATTTGTGCATCAGTCTATGAATCTGCTCTATCTATATTGTGTGCATGTTATCCGAGTTGTGACCTATTTTGCACACGTCGTAATTAGTGATTTGGACTTTCTTTGTTATAGTTCAGGTTGTAACTTGAACTGGTATATAGTTGAGATGGGAGATAATTACGCAGTTGTTTCATCATAGTGTAATTTATTTTTTCTTTGATGATCTATGATAATTTACTCAATTTCATTCCAAATCATTCAAGATACAACGTTTGAGAAAATCAGGTGGGCAGAATTTCATCAGGTGAGTGCTCTCTACAAAGACAAGAAAAGTACATGTCGAAGCCAAAACAAGCAAGACAATAGGTTACACAATTAACTTTCCTAGTTATGAACTCGCACATAGGGAGGTAGTATTTTGACATAAGATTTATAATATTGTGCACCAAATTGCATTCATCTCCTCTCTCATCCGGACTATGAATGAATAGCATCTACCACCAAAGAGCAATGGGTTCCAATTGATGAAAATACCTTCCTCTATAGCCCAACTAAGACTGCACTCGCCATTAAAATATCATTTTGTGTAATTTAGTCCAAGCTACTTAAGTCACTGATGTGGTGATCCAACAATTTTATTGATGGACATATGGTTTAATTTGAGCAATTTTCAATAATTTATATATAGGTTAAAGTCGATATTTTATTGAAAACTGAATAGGTGCATGGATGCTTCACCTTTTTTTTTTTTAATTTTATTTTATTTTTAATAAAGATGATATCAATGAGAAAGTAACTCATTTTCCGTCCAAAAAAAAAAGAAGGTGACTCTTTTCTAATTTGTGACAGATGTGTACCCACCTCTCAAAGCTGGTGCCTCTTACGCCCCTTGCTAGCAAAGCGTATATCGATTGTGAGGACATATCCCTTATGCGTAGGAGAATTTTATTTACTATCTATTCATTTATTTATTTTGATACGCGTAGGAGAATATTATTAACTAAATTCTCTCCAATCCATATATATATATATATATTATTTCATTAATTAATCCACTTAAGTCTCGACACCTTTTGTACTGCGATTTTTCCGCTTTTTTTTATTTTGTTAATTTTGCTGTAACTGTTCTTTTTCTTTTTAATAATATTTTTTTTGTGAAAAAACTCAAAGAAGACTTGAACCTGTGACCATTGAGTTTAACAACTAAACCTTAATTATTTTACTTATTAATTTTGTTTGTTAATCTTTTTCACTGAATGTAAATTCTAAAACAAACTCTAATACATCATAATTTGTTAATTTATCATCTCTACCGTGTGTATTGATGAGTTTAATGTTATTTGAATTTTTTAATGCATTATATATATTTTTTTGAATTTGTTAGTTTTATTAGGATTTTTTAAAATGAGGCAGGTAACATGTGTTTTTCCATTATTGTATATATGTACGAAGGGTTATATATAAGAATGTATGTTGTCTTTTAAATGATCATAAATTTTACAATTACTAAGTCCATCGATCTTATTGATTCAATTGATATATACTAATATTTTTATATTTTCTATAGAATGTAAATATTACAGAATTATGTTTAACTATCTAATAATATATTTTAGTAAGTTTTTCTATTCGTGCAATGCACTGATGGTTTAAATAGTTTATATAAAAATTGCAATACTTTTCTCTACAGTATTGTCGGTAAATTGGGTGTACAGCATATTCTAATGAGTTATGCTACTTGAATAAAATAAGATACAAAAACTTAAACAAAACTGACACATGACATTATCTTATTTTTCAAAACATCACATCACTTTTTTATTAATGGTTATCACATCAGCTACATCTCTATTTTGTCACTTTTTTTGTCAACTCATTTGTTCAAATAGAATTTTTCTATTCTAATTGTAGGGTATTTATTCCGTTCTCATATATTTTTGGAAGGGTAACATTTAGCCGTTGTCCATTTTGTACAATTTATTTTATAGTATATTTTTGGGTGATTTATACATATCGTCCATAACCTTTCAAGTATTTATAGATCACATCTCTAACTTTTAATTCTATTTGTATGGATCCCCAACCTTTCCCAAAATCCCCAACCAAGTCCCTATAGACGGAAACCATCTACTCTACTGTTAGTCAACACTAATTTCAATATATGACAAGGACTAATTTTGGTAAAATACAAAAATAAATATTTTAATTAAAAAAATGAAAATAAATTAAAAAAAAGGGAGTGGGGACCCCCTCCCCCGCGGCCATTTCTGGCAGCCCTTTGGCTACCGAAAATGGTAGTAGGGGGTTCCCCGGTTATGCAGCAAGCACCAAAGGGACCCTTTTTTTTTTGTTGTAGGGGGTTGGGGGAGGGGTTAGTGTCCCGGTTATTTATTTATTTTTATTTTTTTAAATTAAAATATTTATGTTGTATTCTACCAAAATTACCCATTGTCATATATTGGAATTGGTGTTAATTAACGGTAGAGTGGATAATTTCCGTCTATAGGGACCTGACTGAGAATTTTGGGAAATGTTGGGGATGCACACAAGTAGAATTAAAAGGTTAGGGACGTAATCTATAAGGGTTAATTTCACAAATCGTCCTTAACCTTTGAGTTAAGTCTTGATTTCGTCCTCAACCTTTGTTAAAACACATCATAACCACCAACATTTAATAAATACGCACAAACCGTCTCTTTTTACACTATTCCACAAGATTTAAAAAAAAAAGACAATTATACCCCAGAAACTTATTAATTTTTTTAAAAAAGGTTTAAAAATAATAAAAAACTTAAAAACCAACCCACCCCATCCCTACCCTACGTCCCCCTCTCCTCTTCCGACGGCCACAAATGAGGGGTGAGTCCTCTCATTTTGCTGCCGGAAATGACAGCAAAATTTAGGAGGGGAGATTCACCCCATTTGTGCTGCCAGAAAACAGCAGCAATGTTGTTGTTTTCTGGCAGCACAAATGTTGTCAGAAATGGCAGTGATTTTGTTGCCATTTCTGGCAGCATTTATCTCAAAAATGGGGGGTAAATCCCCCCATTTGTGCACCAGAAAACAGCAGCCAGCACAAATGCTGCCGGAAATGGTAGCAAAATCGCTGCCATTTCTGGCAACATTTGTCTCAAAAATGGGGGATGAATTCCCCTATTTCGCTGCTGCAAATGGCAGCAAAATTAGGGGGGAGGATTCACCCCCATTTGTGCTGCCATTCAGCACAAATGCTGCAGAAAATGGCAGCAAAATTGGGGCGAATTCACCCCCATTTGTGCTGCCAGAAAACGCAGCATTGCTGCCCCTTTTTTACAGAAATAGGGGGTGAATTGCCCAGTTTGCTGCTATTTCCGATAGTATTTGTGCTGTTAGAATGGCAGCACAAACAGGGGTGAATCCTCCCCCCAATTTTGCTGCCATTTCCGGCAGCAAAATGGGGGGATTCACCCTCCATTTGTGGCCGCCGAAATGGGCCGCCGAAAAAGGGAGGGGACGTGGGGTGGGATAGGGTGCGGATGGGGTGGGTTGGTTTTTAATTTTTTTATTATTTTTAAATATTTTTTTAAAAAAATAATAAGTTTCAAGGGTATAATCGTTCTTTTGTTAAAAATCTTGTGAAATAGTGTAAAAAGGGGAGATTTGTGCGTATTTATTAAAGGTTGGGGGCTGTAGTGTGTCTTAACAAAGGTTGTGGACGAAATTGAGATTTAGCTCAAAGGTTGGGGACGATTTGTGAAATTAACCCAATATATAAATACTTAAAAAGTTGGGAACATTAAGTGAAAATTACCCTATATTTTTCTCACTCAAATAACAATATCTATTGCATTCCCTTAAGGAAAAAAACACTATTGCGTTGATCAAGAGGCTTGTCTTAGTAGTAAAAACATCCTCCTAATGACATCCTTCGTGAGGTCTTATGTATTGTCATTGTTCTAAAAGGTGCGTTTAAATATATATGTCTAGACTACTCAACATTTTATGTTTTACGTATCGACATACCTCATTTTTTCTCTCTTTCTTTTTCCTTTTCCCATTTTTAAGAAGAAGACACTCTTTGTTATGTGTTAAGTGTGCTTTATCATGCATTCATCTTATCTAAACACGTCTAGACTCAAAGTGCGTTTTTATGTTTTTTAACATTTTATAATCTTTAGGTCTCAAGTAAGAGATCTCATGTTCAAACCACACATATACTTCTCTGTTTTTCCTCAATATCTCCCCCTTATTATATTAAAAAAAAACCATAGTTACACCACTTCCAAAAAAAAAAAAAGAGTAACATATACGTTTTATACGGCTTTTAAATTTTAAAAACAATTAAACATAGTAATGCCTGACGGTAAAATTTTATTTATCATCAATTGTAAGTAAGATTTAAACATAGTAATGCATGGCAGTAAAAT
Organism: Nyctanthes arbor-tristis; assembly: GCA_963692815.1. Lineage (NCBI taxonomy): Eukaryota > Viridiplantae > Streptophyta > Magnoliopsida > Lamiales > Oleaceae > Nyctanthes > Nyctanthes arbor-tristis. Next base: position 4,760 of record CAVNYN010278584.1, read on the forward strand.
TTTATTTATCCTCAATTGTAAGTAAGATTTTCTCATCTATTGGCCCAAGAAAGTATCTCCTTTTCTCCTGTCTTCCTCCTCCTTCAATTACTCTCTTCCTCTCTAAAAATTAATTAATCTTCTCGCATTGCTCTTCTTTGCCATTGCTTCCGCTGTTAAAAAGACATACTAGTTTATTTACTCCCTCTAATCCAATAGGGTATATTTCACAGAAGGTCCCTAACCTTTATAAAATGTAGCAATTTCATCAATAACTTTTTTTTCAACCTTTCAAATATTCTTAAAAAAAAGATCCCAATGGATGGAAATCCGTTTTGACTGTTAAAGGAAAATAAAATGACTTTTTTACCCCTTCAATTATATAAGAAATAAAAACAATAAACTATTTTTTAATAAAAGAAAAAAGGAAAAATAATAAATATTTTCTATTATAAAGAATTTATCGACAGTGAGAGAGCCATCTTCTCCTCCTCAATTCCTTGACATCTTTGATCACGCTTGCCCCTTCATCATCCACTTCTTTACTGTGATTTGCCAAAATTCAAACAATTTTTTTGATTGTGGAGTTTGATTTTGTTGGTGAATAAGAAGACGATAAAGGATGCCGACGTGTGTATATATAATTCTTCACGTGATATAACATTCATCATATGCGAAAATTAAATTATGAGTTAGGTGCCGCCAGCCTCGAGTGGTGGGGATGATATTTTTTATTATTATTTTTATTTAAAAGAAACTTTTTGTTCTTTTATTCTAAATTTAATTTAATATGAAGGGTAAAATAGTCAATTTTTTCCCTTTTAACGGTCAAAATAGATGGATTCTATCTATAGGGACCTTCTGTGAGAATTTTTATTAGGTTATAGACTCCAGAGGTTGAAAAAGGTTAGGGACAAAATTGCTATATTTTGCAAAGGGGAGGGACCTTTTGTGAAATTTACCAAATCCAATAGAGATACTTCTATTTTCCTTTTTTATTTGTCTCAAACTAAGCTAAGTACTATACATTGATGATACCAATTTATTTACAAGTTTATTTATTTATATTTAAATATTAAATAAATGTACAAACGGATGTGAGAACACACGCTGGACGCGCGAGTATATAACTAACCGTTTGGCGGCATCAATTTACCTTCACCACCACTCCACATTAAGCCGGTATAGCACTATTCCTCTGTATACGTCTTCTCTGAGTTTTATTTCTCGACTTTTATTTTTAAAGCGACAGTTTCCTGCCTCTGTACCTCTCTCTCTCTCTCTCTCTAGAGTCTCCAGACGTGTATTGTTCTTTGCAGTTGAATTTGAGAGAAGAGCATGGCGAGTTGCTGCGACGAGGATTCCATGAAGTCCAGCTTCGCGTCGTCATCGAACGACGACCGAAGATTCTCGAAGCACATCCACGACAATGTTCACGGAAACATCTATCTCGATCCTGTATTACTTTTTTCCTTAGTATTTTCATTTTCGTGTTTAAATTTTTCATTCTCTGTGTTTTTAGCCTTTTGATTTCCCCCTCCTTTTTTTGAAGTTCATCTGATGAATATTTAGTCATTTTTAGTTAATTTAACTGTAATATTACCTCGATTTCGTGAGAAGTTGTTGCATTGATGCATAGCAAGTGACAAGTGTGGTGGTTTGTTTTAGTACGTTACCGGAGCTTTAGAAGCAGGGATATTTACGTTATTTGAATATCTAGACGTTTCCCCTTCGCATTGTCATTTTCATATCTAACCGGCTATTTTTAGTTTTTTTTTTTTTTTTTAGCTTTTCTTTTTTCTTTTTTTCTAATCAAAATCATAATCGGAAAGGAAGAAATTGGAATTACTTTTTTAGATTATGGTGTTTATTTTCACCTGATGAAATAGGTCGGTTCATCTTATGTAAACGAAATATCGCCGTGAATTTCTGGTATTTGTAGCCTGATAAACATTATATGGAATTTCTGTTTTATTATTACTATTATTATTACTTTTTTCCCTGGTACGTTACTGGGGCTTTATGGCGGAGACTAATAACATTTATCTGAGACGTTTTTCTTTGTGATTGTAATATACGGAATTGCAATTCATCAGGTTTATTTAATGCCACGCGTAACTCAAATTGAACTTGTGATATGCACATAGTTTCAGTTTTAATTAAGAATTTCGAACTACTTATAGTCTAATCATTTTTCTAAAGATTGTGACATTTATTTACTACTGGAAATTAGCTTTTGTTGTAATTCAGGTTTCCGAGTTGAGAGCTTTTGTATCTGTATGTAGATGGAGTTGTTGTTTACGGTTATCTTCTTTACATTATGATTGATGACTAGTTTTGTGATATCTGCATATATTTTTGCGTACACTAACCTGTGCTGACTGCATGCATGTAGATATCACCAGAATTAATTTTAACCTGTTTGTTATATTGGATAAAGATGAAAACAAATGCACGAGTTATGAAATTATGTATATTTCAGTTTCTCATTTGTCATTGCTTTAATTTGCTGTTAGTGATCAATGAGAATCGTGAAAATATATATATACACATACATAAAGGAAAAATGTTAAATAGTTCTCTTCTCAAGTTCTAATCCAACTAGTGTGTTCTGACTCTCTTTCCTTTTCTTGAAAAAATATTATTTTTGCAGAAAAATATTTCTCTATGAAAAAGATTGTTTGTTAATCATGAAATACATTTCAATTTCTCAACTTGCTATATGATATGAAAATAGGGAAAGCTATGCGGTCTTCATGACTTTATTTGTGGACTCAAGTTTTATGTTAACTGACTTTTGTCTTTTCCATTTGCATCTCAGCTGTCATTGAAGTTTATTGATACTGAACAGTTTCAGAGGCAAGTTTTTACTTGTCCAGAAGTGAAGTGCATATTACACTTTCATCCTTGCATTTTTTTTTAAGTGAAGAATTGTCTGATATGCTTCCTTATGTATGCAGACTTCGTGACCTGAAGCAGCTTGGTAAGAATGGGGGGAGTATATTAATTTGTTTTGAATACAAATGTAGGCTAATTAGCAATAATTGGTTGATGACACCATAAACAATTAAAGTTGGAAATAATAGCTAACATGAGAGTGTAAGATGCATGCGTAGCCAAACAAGAGTAGATAAATTTGGAAATAAGAATACATGCCTAAATTACAGAAATGGCGCCAATTGTCAATATATTAGTGAAACGATCTTGGTAGTTTTTCATAGACTTGCCAAAATTGACTTGATTTGATGTGGTAGAGAAAACAAAGAAGTTAAAGAAGGGATTTATGTACCCAACCTTCTAAGCATTCGGAATTTGGCTTAAAATATTGCCACATGGTAGAAAAAAAAAAAAAAAGAAAAAAGAAAATAGATGCTTACCAAGAGCAGACTTGAGTTTCTGATTTTCTGATTTAATTTGTATGTTCAGGTTTAACATACATGGTTTATCCCGGGGCAGTACATTCTCGGTTTGAGCATTCAATTGGTGTCTATTGGCTGGCTAGTGAAGCTATAAACAGACTGAAAACCTATCAAGTACGTCCTCATGGTCTGATTGCCCTCTTTGTGGACATAGTAAGGGCTGTAATGCATGCCGTCTTTGTAGGGATTAGAGCTTGGTATTGAACGCTGTGACATACAAAGAGTAAAGCTTGCTGGTATTCTTTCTTTCCTGTGTAGATTGTAACACGTGTTGCTTAATGCATTTAATATGTCCCTATATCATTTGCACTCATAACTTAATTCTCTCTTCCTATATATGTATAGGTCTACTACATGATGTGGGTCATGGGCCATACAGCCACATGTTTGAGCGCGAATTTCTTCCACGGGTTCTCGGTGGCTTGAAATGGTGACTGTCTATACTTCAGTGTTCTAGGTTTTCTTTCCTCTCCATTAACCATGTAATTATATATTTTTAATGTGATTCAACATTTCCATCTAAAATATCAAAATTCATTTATTTGTTTTCAGTTACTTCTGCTTGTATAAAGAATATGTTTAGCAGTTTATAAAAAAATTTAGATATATTGTCCTAGAATGACGGTTCACTATTTTAGGAACCATCATTTGATATCTTGCTCCATACATGCCATATGTGCATTGTGCAGGCTTTTCATCTGGGTTTTTGTGTCTCCTTCAAATTCCTGATCTTCTGTTGGATCAGAAGTGGTAACTTTTGTTTGATGTCAGTTGGAATTAATATTTTCAGATCACACATGGGCTGGGAATTCTTAAATCTCAATTCGGTGGTACTTAGGATAAAAATGAAGAAAACAAAATATATTTGCTCTCTAAACAATTTTCTATGGTTTTTTTTCCCTTCAGCAGATTGTGCTTACTCAGCCTTGATTCATATGATGTAAAGTTGGTTTTCTAGTTAGTAGCATTAACAAAACCGGGCAGTGTGTGAAAGTTTTTCATGATTGATCAATTATTACTTATTAGGAGAAACATAATAAACTCGGTCAAGTGTGTATTTTCTAGTCAATCTTTAAAATGTGAAATTTACCTTTTATGAACTTCCGTTTTTGTTGAAAGCCAGCTGTCTCCACTAGTACATCTTCAGAAATTTATAGTCAATAAATTACTTGATTTACCGTACTAATTAAGCAATATGCACACTGAAATTTTTCAGGTCTCATGAAGAAATGTCTTTGAAGATGATAGACTATATTGTTGAGGAACACAATATCGACATTGATGCTGAAAGTGTTAGGAAAGTGCAGGTTTGATTGAATGATATCCTATATTATTTTCAACACAATTCTAGTATTCTTTCAAAAGGTGCATCTCATGAATTAAATTCACTTTCAAGCTAATATTTCAACGGGAGACAAATTCATCTAAGATGTTATTTTCAGCTATTTTGTTTAGGGCCTGAGGTGTTTGTCAATTAGGGAAGCGATGCAACAGGCTCAAATATGCTTCCGAGTTTAGCTATGTCAGTTCTCATTTGTGTTTTCATAGAATGACTGGAAGTAAATGGTGGAAAATTCTGTAGTACTTCTTGGTGTCATAAGTAGATAAAAATGATTTGGCCAATTTCTGTTTTGAAAAAAAAGTAGCAAATTACAAGAGTTTAGTCTCTTGATGACCTTTATCTTTATATAATGGTTTTCTGAACATGATGGATATTAATAAATTAGAATCAGTGCATAATGTATGAAATTTGCTTGTCCTTATAATTTTTGTCCTTCTTATAATTTGACGCCTCTCTCTCCTCCTTAGGAAATGATAATTGCTTCTGACAGTGCTGCATCTAAGGTAAGTAATGTGTTTAGAATGTAGGTCTGATACTGCATAGCTGAAAATTATGTTAGTCTGATTTTTGAACGTTTCCTCTGTAGAGCTCCAGTCAGAAGCCTTTCTTGTATGACATTGTTGCTAATGGGCGCAATGGAATTGATGTAGACAAGTATACTATTAGCTTAATTCACTTCATTTGCATTCTATATCAGCTTCTTTATTATTGTGGTTGTTAAATCAGTAACGTATTGCAACTTTGATAGTTACTTCATCAGTGGATAGTAATAAATACATTTTGTTTGCATGCAGATTTGACTACATTGTCCGCGACTCCAGGGCCTGTGGTCTTGGCTGCAATTTTCAGTTTCAGAGGTTGAATCAGTACTTAAAGATTATCAGTTTGCATCATTACAAAATCATAAAATTTTATGTGAAACTCCATTGCGATGCCTTCCTGTTAAAAAGTGAGCCTAATGCTACTGCTAAAAATTTCAGGGTATTAGAAACTATGCGAGTTATAGAGGATGAGATATGTTACCGTGCTAAGGAATGTTAGTACATTTACCCTTTTCTTCATTGGGCAATTCTGTTGCCAAAATGAGCGTGAAGGGTTATTCACCTTTATGTCTTTCTGCATGTTCAGATCTTACAGTCTACAAACTATTTGCTGCTCGGGCAGATATGCACCGGACAGTTTATATGCATGCAAAAGTTAAGGTACTTTAACTGTATTTTTCGGTATTGCTACAAAATTCATGCAAACTCAGAATACACAATCTAAGAGGTAGTGTTTTCAGGCTGTTGAACTCATGTTTGTTGATGCCATGACAAAAGCAAACGACTATCTTCAAATTGCATCTTACATTGATGATCCAGCTCAGTACTGGAAGGTTAGTTGAGTTTATAAATGATTTGATAAAACTTATAATCTTTTTGGCATTTCAGACCCTCATGCCTTCCATTTATTTCAATCTGCAGTTAGATGATACAATACTGAAAACAATTGAATCTTCTTCTGAGCAAGAACTTAAGGAATCCAGAGACCTGATTCGTCGCATCAGGAGAAGGGATCTTTACCAGGTATTTTCAAGACAATGTATATGAAGAAAACCTCTGCTATGATATTTACTCATATATGTTTTGGGTGCATCCGTTTTGCTATGCAATTTTTGACACCAATAGGCCCCTTTCCTCATTCCTTATAGTGCTCTTACAGTTTTGTAATGAGTTTGCTGTTCCCAAGGACAAGCTGGACTACTTCAAAAATGTAACTCCTCGAGATATAATATGCTCACAGGTTTGATCAAACCCATTCAGTTACATCTAGTGTGGATGATTGATATAAAATCCTGACAACGAATTAAAATGCAGAATTCTAGTCGCCCTGCACTGCAAGAGGATGACATTGCAGTGAGCAATGTCAAAATTGATCTGACCCGTGGAAAGAGGAATCCACTTGAAAGGTACCTCAGCGAAACAAGGCTAAAGATTTCAATGGATTTTCACAACTGACATTTCTATGCAGCCAGTCTAAATTTTATATTAATCTCTTCTGGTCACATGCTTTCCTCTCCACCAGCATCAAATTTTTCAGGGTATGTATTGCCCCTTCCGAGCTTGATATATTTGGATTTCGTTTTAGCTCTTCTTTTGGAATGCACTAAGACAAAGGATTTGAAGTGGCCAATTTCACCAGTAACTAAAATACTAATAATTCCCAGAAACTTCTGTAAAGCTAATTGAATGCCACTAATTAATAACTTATTCACAAGAATAGTCTGTCTTTTTACTTGAAGTTCTGTAAGTATTTGTCGTTAGTAGGATTACGAGAGCAATGATAAGATTACCATTCAAGAAGATCAGATCAGTCACTTGCTGCCTACCTGCTGCCAAGATATGATAGTTCGCGTATACGCCAAGAAGCCCCACCTGGTCTGTTCAAAACTGTATATGATGAACTTTTGATGGTTAATTTGCTAGTCTTACATGGATTTGTTCATGTGTTCTCACATAGGTGGAAACAGTTTCTGAGGCCATTGAGAATTATCAGCTGAAGACATATGGGGTGAAAACTCAAGTGCACTCTACTCCAGACAGGAAGAAACGCCTAAAGTACATTTAAACCTTGAGGGTTTAGCCCTGATTTTATAAATAAAAAAATAAAAATAAAAATGGAGGGTTTAGCTTTATTGACCCTTTTACTTCCAACTTGTGTATAGCATATGCAAATCTAGATATCAGCAAAGTCCGTGAGAGATTTGCTAGGTTTTTCTGTAAAATGATTCTGCTGCATTGCATGTATCTTACATGTTATCATGTGGTTTCAAGTGTCAACGAATGTATGGAAGATTTTTGAAGCAAATATTGGTGTTGACAGTTGCCTTATTGGGTTTTGCACATTTTAGAAGAAGAAATATCGACCACAACATATCAAGTGAAGAAATGAGCTTTCTAATTATTAACTTAGCTTAAATCTGCACTTGTGCAGTTGTGCTGATTGTTAAAGAAATAAGCCAGCAATCATCATTGTAATTGTGAGGGTTTGATCCTTGCTTTTATTGTTTCATAATATGCTCCGTCTGGGTTTGGGATTCTTACTTCTTTCCTTTTTCTTTTTTAATTTTAATTGCGAATAAACATATTTCGTTTTCTTCCATTTTTTTTTTTGGGATGAAGTATCTAAACAACCTTTTCTGAAATTGAAGATATTTCTCAAGGCATACTAATTTACTAATGGTAAACAATGATAGGCTGTTCATTCCTATTAGTGTTTGTTTCTGTTTTAAAATAAAAGTAAAAGATGAAATCAATAGTAAAGTTTGTTTAGTACGTGTATTGCACTACAAAATGTGCATGTGATTGCCTGTTTGGTTTGAATTTTTTCTTCTTTAAAGAAAAATTTGAAATAAAAATAGAATGCACAAGGCTTTTAAGAAGGCGGGCGTTATGGCTTGATTCTTTGTGGCTATTTAAAATTTTAGCTTTTTAGGAAAAAAGAGATTATTATGTGGAAAAGTAGAGAGAGATTATAGGAAATTCTGAAAAGTGTGAATATGTGGTTAATGTGAATTTGGATTGTTGAGTTCTTAAGTTATAGAGAACAAGGTATCTATGTCTAAAATGTTCACCCGCGAGAGGGTCGCGGGGTTACACCGCCTCCCTGCCTACATGGGGGGCTATTATTGGCCCTCCCATATGTGGGTGTCGCGGGTGAACACATCTCGTATTTATGTATTGGGTAGACATATAACAACGAATGGTTTTATTTATTTATTTATTATTATTACTGTTGTTATTATTATTATCATCATCATCATCATCACTACAAGTTTAGATGAATTTTCTTGTGTTCAAGTTGGTGCCTGGCCATAACCCGCCTGGTTTTGCCAACCCTAGAGCTTGCTGTAATTGGTTCCTTATACATAAACCTGATTAGTAAAAGAATTAAATTATTTATCTATTCAAAAGCGTGCTTAGCCACTCTTCAACGGCAATATTATTAATAATAAAAAAATACAGTAGATATATGTAACTATGATACGATATTTAACAACTATAAAGCAAAATGGCCGAATTAGACATCCAGACTACGATAGTAATTTTTTAACTAATTAACACAATTGTAGAAGATACATATTTTGCTCTCTCAAGTGCGCCAATATGGTAAAGTCTTAATGAGATGTAGTCATAAATTCGGAAAATTTTCTGGCACTTTTGGGGTACCATATTCGAAAATTCAAAGACCAAATTTACATGTGAGTTCAAGGGTCTCAACTTGTTAAGGGTCTTAAATCCTACATATATGTTTTTAATTGTGAGGAGTATCTAGATTCTAGAG